>CAXKWD010000290.1:2500-5000 GCA_964059195.1 Ectobius pallidus
CAGAATAGAATTCACTGCCCCAAATATTATCTGACGCTTTATCGGTCTTGGTCCTCCAATATTTGGCATTAACCGGACTAATTTTGATACTTTATCTTCAGCTTTCCTTGTAACCGTCCTGATGTGTTCACCAAATGTGGTATATTCTCCAATCATGACTCCAAGGTACCTTACCGCCTTGCTTACCTTAATTTTCACTCCCCTTAATTCAAAACATGTATTATGTTTCCTCCGTGGTCCTTTCATAATTACCGCTTCTGTCTTCTGCGGTGCCAACTCCAGCCGGTTCCTTTTCATCCAGTTATCAATACGCCTTAGTGACTCATTTGCTCTGAATATCAGTTCTTCTTCGTCTTCCGCCGAAACTATCAGTGCTAGGTCATCTGCAAATGCAATAGTTATTGCTCCTTCTGTTAGCTGCAGAGCCAGTACGCCATCATACAATATATTCCATAATGTTGGCCCTAGTATTGAGCCTTGAGGTACACCTGCCGTTATTTCAACTTCCTCCTTGTCAATAAGTATTTTCCTTCCTTCAAAATAGGAAATCAAGACTTGAATAATGTATTCAGACACCTTCCTCCTTTTGAGTTCTTCAATTATAAGATTCCACATAGCTGTATTAAATGCATTTTTAACATCTAATGTTATTAGCGCTGCCCATTTACCTTCTGCTTCTTCTTTAACCTTGATCACCGCTTCAATTGCTTGAATCGTGGACTTCCCTTTTCTGAAGCCGTATTGACGGTTACTTAATCCACCTCCTACTTCCAGTTCTCCTTCTAATCTTACCCGTATCAAGCCTTCGTAGAGCTTACTGAGTGTGTTCAGAAGACAGAGCGGCCTATACGCCGAAGGGTCTTGGGGGGATTTACCCCCTTTCAATAGAAATACCACTCTGGCTATCTTCCATTTGTCCGGGAATTCTTGTTTTACTAACAACTGATTCATCGTGTTTAGAATCCACCCTGGCACCATTTTAACCGCACATTTGATTGCTTCTGTAGGAATCCCATCTATTCCTGGCGCCTTTCCTACTTTCATGTTCTTCACCACTGTTCTCATCTCATCCATGGTGAAAGCTTCCACATCGCAACTACCACCTTTAGAATCCATCCTTCCTTTCCTATATGGAAACAGAACTGTTGCGATATCTCTTTTTTTTTCTGTGGGCAAACAGACCGGCATTCTATTAGTTAGTCGTTCAGTAACGATTTTATATCCAGTACCCCAGGTATCATTATTTAGCTCATCACACAACTTTTGCCAAAGTTTCCGCTTGGATTGCTGGATGAGTTTTCTTAATTCTTTCCTACTTTCTTTATAGTTTTCCCTGGCTTCCTCCGCCTCCCCCAACCTTGTTTTCTTTTTGTTCATCCTAGTTAATAACCTTCTCTTCTGAATACATTTCCGCCTCGCTTCACTTATTTCATTTGTCCACCAATATGGTACTCTGTCCTTAATTCCGCCATTCTTACTTGTTTGGCTACTTGCACATATTTCCTGTAGTGTAGTAGTCAATACTTCCACATTTTCCGGTTCTTTCATATCTTTTGCTTTCCAGTCTAGAAGTGTCTCAAACACTTCCCAATCGTATACTGCTTTGGTTTTCTCAACCTTCTTTCCTTTGGACTCTCCTACACCTTTGATTTCAAAGTAAATGAATCTGTGATCGCTAAGAGTTTCTTCATCTAGCACTTGCCACCTCTCGACTTGTTTGGCAATTGCCTGCGTGGCACACGTGACATCTATGTATGATTCACAACTACCCCTAACAAACGTGGGTGCATCTCCTGTGTTTAACACCACCAGATCTAGCGAGGCTAACCACTCTGCCCAGTATCTCCCCCTTAAGTCTGTAGTGGGCGAACCCCACAGTGGCGACTTTATATTTAAGTCTCCCATAATGATGCTTTCACTTCCAGCGTCTTTATGCGCTTGCATCAATCTATCTGTGTCACCCTTAAATTCTTCATAGGAAATATTTGGTGAGCTATAACACGCAAAGATTTGAAACTGCTTAAACCCTACACATACGTATCCCTCTTCGGCTTTTATAGTAACTACTTCTAGATTTTTATTTACGAGTAAGATAGCAACGTCGCATCGTTTGTCCTTTAGCCATTTACTATCAGCCACCCACTTTTTGTTTGGCTCACTTGCCACTATAATATCCACAGCCTTGTCTATTGCTACTGCCACTAACATGTCATGACTGTTCTTTGATCTCATCAAGTTTGCCTGTATTATACGTATGGTGGGTACAGCCATTTATTCTTTTTTATTTGCCCATTTCTCCCTCGTTTCCAACACCAATTTCCTAAATTTTGGACATTTCATCTGATCAAATCTATGACCTTCTTGCTGGCAGTTCATGCAATAGGGATTCCCTATACATTCCTTTGCATTGTGCCCCGTCTCCCCACAATTGAGGCAGTCCTTGGACCTATTTACCTCTTTTTTACACTGATATGCTCTATGCCCTAACTCAAGACATTTG
>CAXKWD010000290.1:10000-45264 GCA_964059195.1 Ectobius pallidus
AGTAGTAGTAGTAGTAGTAGTAGTAGTAGTAGTAGTAGTAGTAGTAGTAGTAGTAGTAGTAGTAGTAGTAGTAGTAGTAGTAGTAGTAGTAGTAGTAGTAGTAGTAGTAGTAGTAGTAGTAGTAGTAGTAGTAGTAGTAGTAGTAGTAGTAGTAGTAGTAGTAGTAGTAGTAGTAGTAGTAGTAGTAGTAGTAGTAGTAGTAGTAGTAGTAGTAGTAGTAGTAGTAGTAGTAGTAGTAGTAGTAGTAGTAGTAGTAGTAGTAGTAGTAGTAGTAGTAGTAGTAGTAGTAGTAGTAGTAGTAGTAGTAGTAGTAGTAGTAGTAGTAGTAGTAGTAGTAGTAGTAGTAGTAGTAGTAGTAGTAGTAGTAGTAGTAGTAGTAGTAGTAGTAGTAGTAGTAGTAGTAGTAGTAGTAGTAGTAGTAGTAGTAGTAGTAGTAGTAGTAGTAGTAGTAGTAGTAGTAGTAGTAGTAGTAGTAGTAGTAGTAGTAGTAGTAGTAGTAGTAGTAGTAGTAGTAGTAGTAGTAGTAGTAGTAGTAGTAGTAGTAGTAGTAGTAGTAGTAGTAGTAGTAGTAGTAGTAGTAGTAGTAGTAGTAGTAGTAGTAGTAGTAGTAGTAGTAGTAGTAGTAGTAGTAGTAGTAGTAGTAGTAGTAGTAGTAGTAGTAGTAGTAGTAGTAGTAGTAGTAGTAGTAGTAGTAGTAGTAGTAGTAGTAGTAGTAGTAGTAGTAGTAGTAGTAGTAGTAGTAGTGTAGTAGTAGTAGTAGTAGTAGTAGTAGTAGTAGTAGTGTAGTAGTAGTAGTAGTAGTAGTAGTAGTAGTAGTAGTAGTAGTAGTAGTAGTAGTAGTAGTAGTAGTAGTAGTAGTAGTAGTAGTAGTAGTAGTAGTAGTAGTAGTAGTAGTAGTAGTAGTAGTAGTAGTAGTAGTAGTAGTAGTAGTAGTAGTAGTAGTAGTAGTAGTAGTAGTAGTAGTAGTAGTAGTAGTAGTAGTAGTAGTAGTAGTAGTAGTAGTAGTAGTAGTAGTAGTAGTAGTAGTAGTAGTAGTAGTAGTAGTAGTAGTAGTAGTAGTAGTAGTAGTAGTAGTAGTAGTAGTAGTAGTAGTAGTAGTAGTAGTAGTAGTAGTAGTAGTAGTAGTAGTAGTAGTAGTAGTAGTAGTAGTAGTAGTAGTAGTAGTAGTAGTAGTAGTAGTAGTAGTAGTAGTAGTAGTAGTAGTAGTAGTAGTAGTAGTAGTAGTAGTAGTAGTAGTAGTAGTAGTAGTAGTAGTAGTAGTAGTAGTAGTAGTAGTAGTAGTAGTAGTAGTAGTAGTAGTAGTAGTAGTAGTAGTAGTAGTAGTAGTAGTAGTAGTAGTAGTAGTAGTAGTAGTAGTAGTAGTAGTAGTAGTAGTAGTAGTAGTAGTAGTAGTAGTAGTAGTAGTAGTAGTAGTAGTAGTAGTAGTAGTAGTAGTAGTAGTAGTAGTAGTAGTAGTAGTAGTAGTAGTAGTAGTAGTAGTAGTAGTAGTAGTAGTAGTAGTAGTAGTAGTAGTAGTAGTAGTAGTAGTAGTAGTAGTAGTAGTAGTAGTAGTAGTAGTAGTAGTAGTAGTAGTAGTAGTAGTAGTAGTAGTAGTAGTAGTAGTAGTAGTAGTAGTAGTAGTAGTAGTAGTAGTAGTAGTAGTAGTAGTAGTAGTAGTAGTAGTAGTAGTAGTAGTAGTAGTAGTAGTAGTAGTAGTAGTAGTAGTAGTAGTAGTAGTAGTAGTAGTAGTAGTAGTAGTAGTAGTAGTAGTAGTAGTAGTAGTAGTAGTAGTAGTAGTAGTAGTAGTAGTAGTAGTAGTAGTAGTAGTAGTAGTAGTAGTAGTAGTAGTAGTAGTAGTAGTAGTAGTAGTAGTAGTAGTAGTAGTAGTAGTAGTAGTAGTAGTAGTAGTAGTAGTAGTAGTAGTAGTAGTAGTAGTAGTAGTAGTAGTAGTAGTAGTAGTAGTAGTAGTAGTAGTAGTAGTAGTAGTAGTAGTAGTAGTAGTAGTAGTAGTAGTAGTAGTAGTAGTAGTAGTAGTAGTAGTAGTAGTAGTAGTAGTAGTAGTAGTAGTAGTAGTAGTAGTAGTAGTAGTAGTAGTAGTAGTAGTAGTAGTAGTAGTAGTAGTAGTAGTAGTAGTAGTAGTAGTAGTAGTAGTAGTAGTAGTAGTAGTAGTAGTAGTAGTAGTAGTAGTAGTAGTAGTAGTAGTAGTAGTAGTAGTAGTAGTAGTAGTAGTAGTAGTAGTAGTAGTAGTAGTAGTAGTAGTAGTAGTAGTAGTAGTAGTAGTAGTAGTAGTAGTAGTAGTAGTAGTAGTAGTAGTAGTAGTAGTAGTAGTAGTAGTAGTAGTAGTAGTAGTAGTAGTAGTAGTAGTAGTAGTAGTAGTAGTAGTAGTAGTAGTAGTAGTAGTAGTAGTAGTAGTAGTAGTAGTAGTAGTAGTAGTAGTAGTAGTAGTAGTAGTAGTAGTAGTAGTAGTAGTAGTAGTAGTAGTAGTAGTAGTAGTAGTAGTAGTAGTAGTAGTAGTAGTAGTAGTAGTAGTAGTAGTAGTAGTAGTAGTAGTAGTAGTAGTAGTAGTAGTAGTAGTAGTAGTAGTAGTAGTAGTAGTAGTAGTAGTAGTAGTAGTAGTAGTAGTAGTAGTAGTAGTAGTAGTAGTAGTAGTAGTAGTAGTAGTAGTAGTAGTAGTAGTAGTAGTAGTAGTAGTAGTAGTAGTAGTAGTAGTAGTAGTAGTAGTAGTAGTAGTAGTAGTAGTAGTAGTAGTAGTAGTAGTAGTAGTAGTAGTAGTAGTAGTAGTAGTAGTAGTAGTAGTAGTAGTAGTAGTAGTAGTAGTAGTAGTAGTAGTAGTAGTAGTAGTAGTAGTAGTAGTAGTAGTAGTAGTAGTAGTAGTAGTAGTAGTAGTAGTAGTAGTAGTAGTAGTAGTAGTAGTAGTAGTAGTAGTAGTAGTAGTAGTAGTAGTAGTAGTAGTAGTAGTAGTAGTAGTAGTAGTAGTAGTAGTAGTAGTAGTAGTAGTAGTAGTAGTAGTAGTAGTAGTAGTAGTAGTAGTAGTAGTAGTAGTAGTAGTAGTAGTAGTAGTAGTAGTAGTAGTAGTAGTAGTAGTAGTAGTAGTAGTAGTAGTAGTAGTAGTAGTAGTAGTAGTAGTAGTAGTAGTAGTAGTAGTAGTAGTAGTAGTAGTAGTAGTAGTAGTAGTAGTAGTAGTAGTAGTAGTAGTAGTAGTAGTAGTAGTAGTAGTAGTAGTAGTAGTAGTAGTAGTAGTAGTAGTAGTAGTAGTAGTAGTAGTAGTAGTAGTAGTAGTAGTAGTAGTAGTAGTAGTAGTAGTAGTAGTAGTAGTAGTAGTAGTAGTAGTAGTAGTAGTAGTAGTAGTAGTAGTAGTAGTAGTAGTAGTAGTAGTAGTAGTAGTAGTAGTAGTAGTAGTAGTAGTAGTAGTAGTAGTAGTAGTAGTAGTAGTAGTAGTAGTAGTAGTAGTAGTAGTAGTAGTAGTAGTAGTAGTAGTAGTAGTAGTAGTAGTAGTAGTAGTAGTAGTAGTAGTAGTAGTAGTAGTATTATTATTATTTCACGGTAAGAGCATTGAACATAAGGATCGACCCTGAAGCTTCCTTTTCTAGATACTTGTTGCTTTTATGAAAAAGTAATAAATGAAATTTAATTGTCTCTATAATTTACTTTTTTCTGTGCTAGGCTTTTAACACGTATATGCGAGAAAGTTAGTGCAACATATCTTTGTACCGTTTATTTCAGTATAATATTCTCAGAAATTATATAATTTTCAATGGGAGGAGTGGCTTGTTTGAATTTTAATGTTGACCGCGTTACTTTCCGGGCTGAACTGGGTACGTATGCAAAATTTGGTGCAAATTGCTCAAGAAATGTATATTTATATAGGGGACATACATACATACATTCATCCATACATACATACATACATACATACATACATACATACATACATACATACATACATACATACATCCATACATACATCTTTACTCCAATGACATGCTTCATAGTAATCAGTTCGGCTTCAGACTACAAGCTAGCACGGTGGACGATAATATGGAGGCTAAGAACTTCATAGAAGAGAGCCTCGAACTTGGATAAAGTTTAGCGATGATTAGCCTGGATGTTGAAGGGGCATTCGATAGTGACTGGTGGCCAGGCATTCTCAGTGCACTGAAAGAGTTCCGATGCCCAAAAAACCTGTACAACATAACTAAAAGTAGCCTTAGGGAGAGGCAAGCTACACTAATGGCAAACAGCATAAAAATAGAGAGGAGCCTAAGTAATGGATGTCCACAAGGTTCCTGCTGTGGTCCTGGACTTTGGAATTTGCAGTATGACTCATTACTGAAACTACCTTTTAAACCGTGTACCAAGATGATTGCCTTCGCCGACGATGTCCTAGTGCTGGTCAAAGGAACCACAAGCCTGGAGTTATAATATGATCAACATTGAAATGGTAAAAATAACAACTTGAGCCAATGAAAGAAAGATTACATTCAATGAAGAGAAGACACAAGTGATAATGGTGTCAAGGAAAAAGCCCAGAACTCAGTCAAACCTCCGAATCTATCTAAATAACAACATAATACAAGAGACGAACACTATGAAATATCTTGATATCACATTTGACAAAAGGTTTAAGTTCAATAAAACATTGAGAAAATTACTGAGAAAGCCACAAAACTCATACACGCCTTATCAAGATCTGCAAAAATAAGTTGGGGTCTAGGTCCAAAGGAGCTGCACATAACTTACAAAGGTGCAATATTACCACTAATGTCATATGGAATCACTGTTTGGATAGACGCCCTCAACACTAAGCAAAACACAACAAGATTACGTAAGGTGCAAAGGTTAATCAACATTAAAATGACAAAGGCTTACAGAACAACTTCTTATGAAGCCCTGAATGTAATAGCTGGAACTCTACCCATCCAAATTGAACTGTCAGAGATCGCGAAATATCAAAACATCATCAGAAGAAGTACAACGCACAAGGGAGAAAAAATTCACACCGTGCCAAATTACAGGGAATGACAACATCCGGTAGACTTAATTAAGATACAAGAGAAGAACGATAACGAAAAGTATAAACTAAATATTTATACAGATGGCAGCAAGTGAGAAAAAGGAGTGGGATCAGGAGTAGTAATTTACATTGACAACCATCCAGTTCATCAACTCAGATACAAACTGTACACCAAGTGTTCCAACAACCAAGCCGAGCAGTTGGCAATTCTGAAAGCTCTCGAAAAAGTTGAAGAGATTAACGAACAATTTGAAACAGACAGCAGCAATACATACCAACAGTAACATAACTATGGACTTGCTAAGAAACAACAACACTCATAATGACCTAATCAGAAAGATAAAAGAAAGGTTACACACACTAACACAACAAAACTGGCAGATACACTTCACATGGGTTAAGGCCCATGTCGGAAATCAAGAGAACGAGCTTGCTGAACGCCTGGCCAAAGAGGCAGCAACCAGTACCATTCTGGAGGAAACATTCAGCCTTATACCGACGAGTGCAGTGAAGAGCGACCTGAGGGAAGAAAGCATACAACAGTGGGAGAATGAGTGGCGAACTACCACCAAAGGAGAACTAACCAGGACATTCTTTCCAACTATTAAAGCAAGACTGAAGACGAAATTGACGCTAACTCACAATGTAACAGCTGTGACCACAGGACACGGAAAATTCTGTGCATATCTGGAAAGATTTAAGATCAAAGACAATTCAATGTGCGTGTGTAGAAGCATTCAAACAGTGCATCACATATTGTGGGAATGCAACTTATTGAATGAAGAAAGACAAGAACTACGCAAATATGTACTGAAAACTGGTGGACGCTGGCCATTAAATAATAATGAACTCATGGACAAATATTGTAAAAGATTTCAAAATTTTGAAAACAAAATTGACTTCGGCAAACTTCAGACATAATAATCAAATTGGGACTGTATGTTAGGAATATTAACTTGTAAATATGTGTATATAGTTACTTTGGAACTGCATGTTAGGAATAATAACTTGTAATATGTGTATATAGTTACAATGGCACTGTATGTTAGGAATATCAACTTATATATGTGTATATAGTTACATATAAGAAGGAGTAAGACCGCATGTAATATTACTAATGTCATGGCGCATGAAGGAATAAAAATGATTTTTTAAAAATCATACATACGTACATACATACATACATACATGGATGAAGAGGCAAGATGGCGGACGATGAAAACCAACGTGCTGAAAGTGCCTTTGTTACGTTAGTGAAAATAACTGAAGTAAGTGGTAATTTGAGAAAGGATTTGAAGAAGGATATTCTAGAATCGGTAAGTTGTCTAAAGAATATATTTCTTAAGCTGAGATCTGATTATGAAGTGAGAACAGAACAAAACAAGAATCTTGAAGCTGAGATTAAACGCTTGAAAGATGACTTGCAGGAAGAGAGAAATTTAAGGGTTCACGAACGTAAGGTGCCACCTAGCGGTCGCATGCAGGATACTCCAACAATTAAGAGATAACTGCTGCCATCTGAAGAAGGGAGGCGGAAGCTCTACACGGAAACTGTTATAGGGGATGTTTCTACGCAGTTCAAACTAATGCTGAAATCAAAATGTAATCAATCACCAGAGGTGATTAGAAATAAACTGAAGAAAGAAATCAATCCAACAGAAATAAATGTAGGAATAAAGACCCTCTAAATACTCAGGGGGCGGAAGGCTGTTAGTAGAAGCTTTGCAGTAAAGAAGAAATAAGTAAATTGAGCTCGAAAATAAATGAGAAATGTGGAGAGGAAATAGAAGTCCAGGTCCCGAAATTGAGAAACCGAAGATTGATTATCTATAACGTACCTGAGGATATAACCCTCGAAAACATCTCAGAAATAATTGGGGCTCAAAATTCGGAACTAAATATAGGCCCTGATGATATCGCTGGAAAATTCACCTTCAGAACAAAAAGGAACACAATGAACCTGGTGATAGAAGTAAACAAAGACACACGAAGGAAAATCCTTCAAAACAAACTGAAAATTGGTTGGGAAATCTGCAGAGTGGATTATTATCTAGTAGCCACGAGGTGTCATCGGTGCAGTAGATACAACCATAGAATTAATGAATGTAGAGGAGAAGAAACATGCCCACTATGCGCAGGCAACCATAAATTAAAGGAATGTACTGCTCCTCCTGAAACCTATAAATGTATCAATTGCAGTAACTACAACAGCTTCAACAGGAAGGAAAAAATGTGTGAAAACCACACAGCCCTTGACAAGAACTGCCCTAGTTTGAATGCTGTATTAACCAGGTATAGAAAAAATATTGATTATTAGCATGAATAACCTACAACACCTACACAATAAAGTAGTTGAAAGAAATAGAAGAACGCAAATAAAATGTCTTCAAATAAATCTGAAGCATTCAAGAGCAGCAACCGATAATTTAATGAAGTTAGTCGAAACGTCCGAGCCCGACATAGTATTTGTACAAGAGCCTTACGCATATCAAAATAAACCCACAGGAATCTACAAGAGATACAGAACCTTCACAACGGGAATTGGGAAAAGCCGGGCTGCAATAGTTATAACAAATAATAAAATTGATGCAATTCTCATCAACCAATTATCAGATGAATATGGGAGTAATATATGGGGGCGTAAACTTTTACGCATTGAGTGCTTACTACGATATCCAAGAGGATTTAGAAAACAACCTAGAACAGTTGGAAGAAATATACAAATTTGCAAGAAGAGCTGGAATTGTAATGTCAGTAGACAGCAACTCTCGATCAACAACGTGGCATGACATCCTAACTAATAGAAGAGGAAACATTCTTGAAGAGTTTATCTCAAGCAAACAATTATATATAATAAATGAAGTAAGTGGAAGAACCACTTTCCAGAATGACAGAGGTTCGAGTAACATAGACTTGACTATCGCCGATAACTCACTTCCAGCTAAGATTACAAAATGGGAAATTAGTGAAGAAGAAAGTTGCTCCGACCACAATGTAATTAAGTATACTGTAATGATTTTTGTATTTACTTATGCTTCATCTATTTTGTACTCACTTCCGTTGATTTTATATTTACTAGTCATTCTTGGTAGATTGAATAGCCACTATTAGTATAGTACTTTCCTGCAGAATATATCTACTACTATATATTTATTGTTATTATAGATTCTTTAATTATTATTGTCAGACATCTCTCTCTTACCTTCCATGTTGAAGAGTGAAACCAGACCATTGTTAAGCTAATTTTCAAGGAAGTACACAGGTTGATTTTTGTACATAGATATTTTAGCATTTATTAGTTGATGTGTCTTAAAGACGTTGTACTATTGTTTGGAATTGGGTCATTGTTGTTATCCCACAATAGGGGTTCAGATATTAAGATAGGTAAAGCAGTTGTGCGGTTGTAGTAAGGTGATTTGATATTTTCATGTAAATTATATGTTCTTTAGAATTTACACTTTTACTCAAGAATATATGAATTGTTATAACTGTTTTTGAGATCTACTTCTTATCCATATTAGTCCTGATGTCATCCCTCTGTAGTTACCGTACTGCCAGAAGATTGTTCTTTCTACTACCTTTGGGTAAGGCCTAAAGTTACTCTTCCAGTATTGATTATTTGATTTTCTCTAGGTATATTATTATTATTCTCTATAAACCAGTTCCCCCCCCCATACTCAGCAACAGTCGCTGCAGATGGTAGCAGGTATCCCCTTTTTCTTCTGTGCAGTCGGTGGAGGGATGCGCCATCTAGTCGCATCTGCTATTCGGTACATTTGCTAGACTGTGTTAATTATTTTCGTAGTAAAATTCAGTTTTTCTTCTCTCCTTACTAGGCAATATGGGTTACTATTCTCTCTCTTTTGATCTGTTGCGTAAAGATGAACTAGTATGTGAAATCCGTGCCAGAGGGGTGTCGGTCACTGAAGACTTGGACGTCCCTACCTTGCTTTCTTTGCTTAAAAATATTGCCTTGATTGAACCTAATTATGGGCGCTCATTGTCTGCTCAGGAGTTAGCGACTGAAATGTCCTCACTTCAACAAAAGATTTCTGATTTGGTTAACACAGGTAGAGACTTATTCTTGGACCCTGAAGCGTCGGCCAAACAAAAAAGACGGTTACGCCATAGACTGTGGCATGTGCAGAACCGCCTTTCTGGACTCTTGGAAATGCCGAATTCACTGGAGCATGTCTCAGTGTTGGAGGATCTCCAACGGAGGGTTCTTGACCTACTGTCGGTCTCGGAAACCGAGGTTGCCGAACTGGTAGATACTTCTCCTGTCTCCTCGCCCACGCATATTCTAGATCAGCCTAATCCTCCGGTGAATGTGATTCAGGACCTTAGTTCACATTCTGTTGGCCTGTCTTCTCCCGCTCCTCGGATGCCGCAGCCTGTCGTCCCTTTAGCATTGGATTCAGCCTTCGCCCCGCTTAGAATACCTCATCCGTTACAAAAGATGATCGATAGGCAATCCATGTTTGTAGTCACCCAAGTACCTGAAGTTTTGGACTTTTTAAGATTTATGATAAATCTTCGTCAGCAAGCTAAATGTTTCCGAATTAAAGATGAGGTAGTTCTCCAATTATTGCTGGGGGTAGTTTCCGGTAGAATTCTTGATATTTTGACATGTGTTATTAGTCTGGGCCAAACATTAACTGAATTTCATTCCCAAGTTCTAGCAGAATTTATTCCTTCTCGGTTGAAACTTGATCTGTTGGTACAATTCTATTGTCGTCCGCAAAGGGCTGGAGAACCCCTTTCGGAATTCATTTCTGATATTCGCCTGCATGCTGCCATTTTCCTAATACCTGATACTGAGGGTCAAATTGTTCAAGTTATCATTACCGGTTTGCATCCGGAGGTGAGGTCCTGCCTCACTTTCGCTCGCAAACCATGTACCTTTGATCAGTTATCTGAACTTGTCGGGCAAGTGGCCGAAGTTCAGTGTTCTGATTCACGCAGGCAGATACCTAGCTCTGGTAGCCAGCGTTTTGGACCTTGTAATAATAATTATTTCCAGACCAGTTTTTGTCCTAACTCTGGTAGCGTGCGGGTTAACTCATACTATAGCAGACCTCTGCCTACTTTGAGCCATGTTGTTAGCCAACCGGCACCGTCTTCATTCATGCGAGGTTATGGTCGTCCTAACAGAGTGTTTGGAGAGAATATAACTGCCCCGCGGTCTGATTCTAGACCTTTGTTACCTGAAGGTTCTGCTCATTCAGCTGAGCGAAGGGCAGCCCCTGGTGCGGACCCTCGAGCTTGCTTTGCATGTCATGAAGTAGGACATTTAATTAGAAACTGCCCTTCTCGCTTCTATTTACCTTTCAACCTAACAATCCGTTGAGTAATCTTTGGAAGATCTCTGATTTGTTGCCGGATTCTTCTTCTCCGGAGCAAATTACCCAAGTTTGGAAGTCTGCTGCCCGTAATCTGCGGTTGGCGCATCGTCGCAGGGCTTTACGTTATAATAAAGGGAGGAGACCATGCATGTTTAAGGTTGGCGATTTGGTGATGTGTAAGAATTCCCCCATCAGCAAGGCGGGTGAACAGTTCACCAAGAAACTGGCCCCTCGCTTTGTTGGCCCTTATGAGATTATCAGGGTGTTGTATAATGGGCTAACCTTTCTCTTACAGCATCGTGAGGACCAGTCTATCCGGCGAGCCCATGCCACTCAACTGAAAATGTTTAATCCTTCTATTCCAGGTATTGACGTCGACGAGGATGCTGCCAATTAATTTAGTGATAGAGTTATTTTTTTGAATTTGCCTGTGTGTTTTATTATGTTCTTGGTGTCTTGGCAGTTGTCTGTGTCTTTTGTGTGAGTTGCTCCCTTTAACTATGATTGATTATTGAGTTAAAGTTAGGTGGCCTTGTTGTATGAGCCGAGTTTCTTTTGTTAAACCATGACATTTTCACTTGTCGTATTCCCTGGCTGGCGAATCCTTTTTTCCCTTCTGGAATATTTTGCTAAACCTTCGTGTTTTCTTCAAAAAATTGTTTTTGTTCTTGCACTTAACAACATCCCTATAGATCTGCCTTTGTATATATATATTTAAATGTAAATATTTGCTGTAAAAACAAAAAAGAGAGTTTTTGTAAAAGTGGAGAAATGATAAATTAGAGGATAACATCCTGCAAAAAAAAAACAATCTAACCCTTGAATAAACTATTTGTAAAAAAAAAAGGAGATATTGAATGGAAGACACATATATGATTATGTAAATTATGTGAATTGGCTATACTCCATATATTTGATAAGAAGAAAGGACTAAGCCGTAATGAAAAGAAAGAAGATGTTAAATTATATAAAAAAAACCCTAATCCGAATAAGAACAATGTATTCATCCCAAGATTAAGTTCAAATTTTGACAAGTTTACATTAAACCGACGAAAGGTCTGGTGCTATAAAGAAGACTCTACTGGAATTATTTGGGGGGTCAGCAACTCACACTGTGTGCCCTCCCCTTCTTATCATGCAAGATACTGTGCGCTGGTGGATTCTGTTTCAGTGATGTTGGATGGTAGAGCCTGTTTTCTTCTGTGCGGGCGTGAGGTACCCATGCCCGCTTGGATGCTTCAGAGTCCATCACCGAGTAAGCGGCTCGGATTTGATGTTTGCCATTGTGTGTGGCCGGATGGCTCTCTCTTTTTCTGGTGTTGCCTATTCTTTCTTGTGGCTGCTCTGCTTCCATCATCCTGTGACTTCGTATCTGGAGATAAACAAGATTTCTCTAGAGTTGTGTGGAGATAAACAGGACATCTCAAGATATCTCTAGAGTTGTGTGGAGATAAATAGGACATCTCTAGCAACCTTGTGAAGTTTATGTCAAAATATTTCTTCAGCAGCTTTTGTATTTATATATATATTTTTCACCTTAGCGCCAGTTCCTTATTGATTTGACATTATATCTATTGCATTAATTTCGATATCTAATTATTGATTCTGTTATGGACAGCAGTTTTAATAATATTGCATCCTGTAAAAAAAAAAGGTGCTTGATCTTGGACTTTGCCAATGTGGTATTAATATAAAAAAGAAAATGTGGAAATTACTATTAACTATTATGCCATGATATGCGTAGGATGTGCAATGGACACGTGCCAGTTTTCACATAATTGTACTGGGACTTAGATGTTTACTTATGTGTGAAGTCTTAGTGTCACTTGCAAACATAAACAGACACTCCATAAACAAAATATGGGTCCTTATAAACTTTTTGGATTTAAATGAATTTCTTTCCGCATTCAATAGGCGGATTTATTATTCACATATGTAATCTATCTCTCTTGTTTTTTTTAATTCAATATTGGTGTACCTTTTAGTCAGGGTTTTCTTAACTGATTTTGGCAGATCTATAGTTAAAATTTGTATATGGTGTGTGTTTTGTGTGAATGTTAATTATATGTATGAAGGTTCATGTTGGAATGGGGCTAATGTGCATAATTATGCTAATTAAGCAATTTAGATGTAGCCAACCAATTGTATTTATGATAAGGCTGTTGATCTTTTAATGTGTATGTTAATATTGACACTTAGTGTGTATCAGCCAAGTTGACTATATTATTTCACAATTTTGAAAGGGAACTCTTAGATATTGAAATGGGAATATTACTCCATGTGTTTTTTGGGATTATCTATGGGATTTCCTTTAGGGCAGAAGCGGGAGGATTTGTAATGATTTTTGTATTTGCTTATGCTTCATCTATTTTGTACTCACTTCCGTTGATTTTATATTTACGATTGTGTTCTGTTATTAGTACTAATTTGGACTTAGTCGTTCCTTCCGGTGACGTTTTGCTTCAGGCTTGGGTATTTTCTCGCTTGGTGGCGTTAGTTGCGTTCCCGAGGTTTCTTTCTGGGGTGTGGGAAGTAGCTCGCGGAGTTGTTCTGTGCAAGTTACAGTATCATGTAGTGCTCTGCGATTGTAGATGTACCTTCACGGATTCGTCGGGGATTGCTCGGTGAGTGAGATATGTCATGGTTTACATTATTATTAAAGTCTGGTTTTGGTAGGAAATCCCTTTGAAGATTAATCATTCTTAGTAATTATGCCGATTTTGAATGTAAGGTTCAAGCTGAGGTTATATTGTACATGAAGTTACATGCTTATGAAGTTATGCATAATAGAATCCTGATCGGGCTTCTTCCCGTATGTTTTGCGTAACGTAGGCTTCTTGCCAAAGACACCAAGATACATTTAGTTGGCACTTTTAAATTATATAAGCATTTTGATGAGTATTATTACTACGCGAAGGAATGGTTCTCTTTAGCAGTTTTCATCCAAATTCTTTATATTCAAGTACTTCATTATCGCAAATATTTGTCCACTGTTGGCTTTAGTAGATTAGCTTGAGTATTCCATTCTGCGCTCATGAAGTCGCGTGATGCTATTTTTGACATGTTACTCGCAGGTCATTCACTTGCGTGCTTTAGTAAACGCCGCTCGCTTGCGTTATTTCCTTTTTCAAATGCTCGTTATTAATGAGAGATCTACGTAGGGGTTATTATTAAAGAAGTTTCTTGAATGTTAAGAATTTAATCCCATATTGAAATTAACTTCTAGATTTCCATTTATAACCTAAAGAAGTAAAGGCCTACTATTTCTGACATTGGTAATTTTGTGTGATTTCAAACTGAAAGTTAGTTTATCAGTTATTGGCATGAAGCTTAAGCAGTGGCTATTATTATAGAAGTTTCTTGAATGTTAAGAATCTAATCCCATATTGAAATTAACTTCTAGATTTCCATTTATAACCTAAAGAAGTAAAGGCCTACTATTTCTGACATTGATAATTTTGTGTGATTTCAAACTGAAAGTTAGTTTATCAGTTATTAGCATAAAGCTTAAGCAGTGGTTATTATTATAGAAGTTTCTTGAATGTCAAAAGGTTAATTATATATTAAATTTCATATTGAAATTAACTTCTAGATTTCCATTTATAACCTAAAGAAGTAAAGGCCTACTATTTCTGACATTGATAATTTTGTGTGATTTCAAACTGAAGGTTAAGTTATCAGTTATTAGCATAAAGCTTAAGCAGTGGCTATTATTATAGAAGTTTCTTGAATGTTAAGAATTTAATCCCATATTGAAATTAACTTCTAGATTTCCATTTATAACCTAAAGAAGTAAAGGCCTACTATTTCTGACATTGATAATTTTGTGTGATTTCAAACTGAAAGTTAGTTTATCAGTTATTAGCATAAAGCTTAAGCAGTGGCTATTATTATAGAAGTTTCTTGAATGTTAAGAATCTAATCCCATATTGAAATTAACTTCTAGATTTCCATTTATAACCTAAAGAAGTAAAGGCCTACTATTTCTGACATTGATAATTTTGTGTGATTTCAAACTGAAAGTTAGTTCATCTGGTTATTAGCATAAAGCTTAAGCAGTGGCTATTATTAAAGAAGTTTTTTTGAATGTTAAGAATTTTATCATATATTAAATTTTATATTGAAATTAACTTTTAGATTACATCTATAACCTAAAGAAGCATAGGACTACTATTTCTGATATTTATAGTTCTGTCTGATTTCAAACTGAAAGTTAGTTTATCTGCTTATTAGCATTAAACTTAAGCAGTGGCTATTATTATTATAGAAGTTTCTTGAAAGTTAAAAGGTTAATTATATCTTAAATTTCATATTGAAATTAACTTCTAAATTTCCATTTATAACCTAAAGAGGTATAGGTCGGCGTTCCTTTACATTGGTCTAATTTTGTTTTATTACAAATTAAAATTTATCTTCCTGATTGTTATTAGAAAGTTTGATCAGTTATTATTATCTTGTAACTCTCGTGAATATTAAAGATTGGGATTACATAGTAATTTTGATATTGAACTTTGATTCATTCAATTTGAATTTATATTATAAGGAAGCATAGCCCCTTATAGTTTTCTGATTACTAATGTTATAGAGTTTCAAATTAAAATTTACCTCAACTAGTCATTCTTGGTAGATTGAATAGCCACTATTAGTATAGTACTTTCCTGCAGAATATATCTACTACTATATATTTATTGTTATTATAGATTCTTTAATTATTATTGTCAGACATCTCTCTCTTACCTTCCATGTTGAAGAGTGAAACCAGACCATTGTTAAGCTAATTTTCAAGGAAGTACACAGGTTGATTTTTGTACATAGATATTTTAGCATTTATTAGTTGATGTGTCTTAAAGACGTTGTACTATTGTTTGGAATTGGGTCATTGTTGTTATCCCACAATAGGGGTTCAGATATTAAGATAGGTAAAGCAGTTGTGCGGTTGTAGTAAGGTGATTTGATATTTTCATGTAAATTATATGTTCTTTAGAATTTACACTTTTACTCAAGAATATATGAATTGTTATAACTGTTTTTGAGATCTACTTCTTATCCATATTAGTCCTGATGTCATCCCTCTGTAGTTACCGTACTGCCAGAAGATTGTTCTTTCTACTACCTTTGGGTAAGGCCTAAAGTTACTCTTCCAGTATTGATTATTTGATTTTCTCTAGGTATATTATTATTATTCTCTATAAACCAGTTATCTCCCCCCCCCCTTTCTCTGCGAAGCCGCTGCAATACTATAGATATAAGCAACAACTTCAGAAATGACTTCGTTTTCAGTATAGTAAGGGAAAACAAGTACGAAGACTTTAATAAGAACCTGGCTATGATATTAGCAAAATCCTTTAAGATAGAAACAGGAGCAAGCAATGAAGATATAGATAATAATCTTTCTCTCACAATAGCAAAGCATCCAGACCTAGAAACGCTGATAGAAACATTTTCAGAACCCTTACAATCGGCATGCAGAAAAACATTCAGAACACTCCACACATCTAATATGACAGGTAAACAGAAGTCAGTCCCTTGGTGGAACAACAGTCTGACTATAATGAGACAAAAAACTAATGCAAAGAGAAGGCAATATCAGAAAACAAAGAATAACGAAGAGCTGCGAGAAAAAAGAAAAGAGGAATATTACCAAGAGAAAAGAAAGTATCAAGCTATGATAAGAAAAGAGAAACTAAACTCCTGGAAACAATACTGTAACATGACGTCATCAACAAATCCCTGGAATGAAATCTATAAACTTGCCACAGGGAAAATAAGAAGCTCAAATATCTTGACAACGTTGCAGAAACCAGACGGAACCAAAACAAGAAACTTGCATGAAACAATGAATCTCATATTAGAGCACCTAATACCAGAAGATCGAGAAGAAGAAGACACAGATCACCATAAATCCATCAGACAGGCAACCCAGGATCCCTACCTCACGTACAATGACATAGAGTTCAGCAAGGAAGATGTAAAATACACAATTGAAAGTTTGAACAACAAAAAGGCTCCAGGTGAGAACGGCATAACCAGATAAATACTCCTACTAACGTTCAGCAACTTCCCGAGATCTATCACAGCTATATACAATGAATGTCTGATAAGAGGGTACTTCCCAAGAGTTTGGAAAACAGCAAAAATCATACCGATAGTTAAACCAGGAAAAGAAGGCAGCTCAGACCCATCTAAATATAGACCAATCAGCTTTATTAAACCTTGAGGGTAAAGTACTGGAAAAACTTCTGATAAATAGAATTATGCATTACATGAACACAAAGGAACTCCTTCATAGCAACCAATACGGATTCACACCGCAGATGACTACAACCGAGGCGGCGCTGGAAGTGAGAAAATTCATTGAACCAGAACTAGAAAAGGAAACATAATAATTATGGTCAGCCTAGATGTGCCTTCAATGCTGCCTGGTGGCCAGGAATTTAAAAAATCTTTCAGATCTCAAATGCCCAAGAAACCTATACAAGCTAAAACAGGAATATTTTAGAGAGATATCGGTGAACATTAACATAAATAATGCCTCATACTATAGTGTGATTACGAAAGGCGGTCCTCAAGGTTCCTGCTGCGGATCTGGATACTGGAATATTCTTTACGACTCACTGCTGAAGCTAGACTACACCAATCACACAAACATAATAACATTTGCAGACGACTTGCTGTTAATAATTAAAGGTGAATCTATCAGAAAAGCTAAAGATTTCACCAACATAGATTTAAACAAAATTTCTGAATGGGCTAAAAACTACAAAATGAGTTTTAACGAACAAAAATCTTAAAGTATGATCATTTCAAGAAGAAAACGAAGGGAGGACAAAAATATAAATACTTATATAAACAATAAAGTACTAGCACAAGCTACCATGATAAAATATCTGGGAATAATATTTGACAGTAAACTTACCTTCAAAAACCATATCGAACATATAGTTGAAATATGCTCAAAATTGATATTCACTCTATCGAAGTCGGCCAAGCTTAACTGGGGACTAAAGCACGAGGCTCTAAAAACAATATATAAAGGAGGAATACTACCTCTCATACTATATGGAGCACCAGTTTGGATAAGAGCACTGGACAAAAGATGCAATTAGCTGAAACTTATCAGATTGCAGAGATTAATTAACATAAAAACCGCAATATCTTACAGAACAGTGTCGAATGAAGCCCTTTGTGTGATTAGTGGACTAACACCTACAATCATAAAAATAGAAGAATCAGTCAAACTTTGTCATGCTATAAGAAGCAAAGAAAACCAACACATGTTTGATCATGACATGGAAGTCAAGCACTGACCTCACCCAGCAGAAACTGTTAAAGTGAGTGAAGATAATGTAAGCGAGGATCCGATGCAGTCACTACAAGTATACACAGACGGTAGCAAGAATGAACACGGTGTAGGATCAGGAATTGCCATATACACAGCAGGAAACCTTATAGAAGAGCTCAGCTATAAACTAAATGATAAGTGCTCCAACAATCAGGCCGAGCAATTTGCAATATCAATGGCCCTAAAGAACCTAAAAACACAAAGAACCAATAAAAGTAAAATTAGAATTCATACTGACATCCGAGTAACTTTGGATGCTTTAAAAACAGAAAGAACCACGCACATCTATTCGACGAAATTAGGAAGATTGTGACGGACTTTACCGGTTGATTGCAAATTTCCTACACCCAGTTTACTCTCTCTTTCTTTTAACAATTTTACTAGGTTTAATAATATTGATGAAAATTTATATTAAGGGCGCCATCATCAATACTCTTCTCTCTTCTTTTTGTTTTGCATCAGCCCAGTCACAAATCAAATTATAGATACACAGGCTATGTACCTACAGGCCTCTCGGCTAGCTTTTTTTTAAGTTAACAGTGGAGATGGGAATGGATTCGGCTCTGTCCTTTTATTATTATGTAACTTGGCCCAAAACTCAGTGGCTCTCAAACCATTACCAGGATAGGGGTCAAAAATCTGAACTTCACGATAATTTACTTTGCATAACAATAACCATAATTTATTTAATTTTTTTTTTCCTGTTTTCTTTTTTTTTCAACAATAACAATCTGATTTACAATAAATTACATGTACTCTTGGGTTTTCCCCTTTTTTAACAACTACTCATCCTTAAAATCTTCAGATCATCAGATCCGAACAACATTAACCATTCAACACTTTTATTAGAAAGATTAGTATTCAGTTCCTATCTACCAGGTTAGTAGCCCAGTTTAACTGTATGAATGTGTTCCTTGTTATACAAGACAATTTCTTAATTAATTACTTTAATCTCTTTCCTTTCTTTATTTCCAGGTGTCTACTAGAACATCTCACTTTACCCTTATACTTTACTACTAACTTGCGTAATCTTTTCCATTTGCAATTTCAAAACATTTCAATATATATGTTATACTTTCTTCCGAATGAATAAAGATTTTCAATTCATAATTCAGTCATTGACTTGACCTATCATACTCAATGATTCCACCTATTTCTCCTATACCAGTCCACTAGTCATTGTAGTCTATGAAGAATTGTACTCAAAGATAAATAGGAGAGACAATGTTATGAAGAAAGAAACGGAAGTTTAGGCCTATACCCACAGAGTGACTGGGGTGATAGACCACCGATACAGGGGCGGCGTCTAGATCTTGAGTTACAAACAATCTGACTCCCCTCCTGCAACCGGGAAAATATTAATGGGCCGCAAACAAAAATACAATTTTGACAATCGATGTCAGAGGTCCCTGACACTCTCTCTCCTAGAGGCACGTGGGGCCGTTGTTCGCCTCCAACACCGATGACTTTCACAATTTCTCATAAATCTTTTTATGCTAGGTTTATATTCACTTTATTTGGGACACTTCCGGCGCTCCCTCACCTCACCCTTGTTCTCTTTTTTTTCTTTTGGAGTAATTTCTAGTACGTGCTACTGAAACCACTTATCATCTATTCACTACCCAGAATTACCAAGTCTCCTCTTTCTAACCTAACCAGTCTAACCTAACCAGTTATTATTTATTATCTTTTATCTCCTTTCCATTAAGCAGAGTTCCTTTTCAATTTATACCATTGCTCTAGTTTACCTACTTTATGTTACTCGGGTTTCCATACTTTTCAGGTTACTACTCTACTCCATGGGCACCCAATTTTCTTGTTTCTAAATTCTCTAGAATTCTAACTGAAACTAACTCACGCCCCAGGTCAGTAACTCTCTCTTTATAACCCTTGAGTGAACTTCTGCTTCTATCCTAACATGTAAATCTTCCAATGGTATACGCCTAATGTACTGTTACTCATAGGCCCTCTTCTGCCTCTCAATATTCACCTTCTTATCCCCCTCTACCATATTCTATACAATTCCTGCTCTTCGATAAATCTCTTAAAAAAACAACTCAACATTACAGGCCAGCATGAAATCCACTTATAGATAATCACCTGTCACCTAACGAAAACCAAGTGGGAGAGGCCCTCGTAAGCAATACTAAGTAAGCCCCTATTACCCTTCTTCTTTACTCCCCTCGCGTCCTGTCTTATAAAAAACAAAGTTTGTATGAGCATCACCAACTGCCCCTAGCTATGTATTCATTCGTGGGACAATTACCCATAGCAACCTAAAGTATAGAGATTTATCTTTACTATTCACGGTTTTACTCCTGACTGCTCTTTTTGTAATTAACTTAGACCAGAAATGGAAACTGATTGGATTGGCGTCTAGTCGCCACACATTTCTTAGAAACAGGCTTTAAATAACAATGCCTCAAAATCTTTTCCACTTCCCAAAACAACAAAAAAATGTTTATGTGATTATACTCAACGGGTGGTGACCAACTTATCCTCTGATCCTGAGTTGTTTCCATCCACTTTTTGATGTCCACATCTTCCTTTATTCCAGACTAAGCAGCCGTGACTCACTCTTCTTTCCCCAGCTGGTGTTCGCTGTAGCGGTCTCTCGTACCGGCTGACGTGATGTGTTCTTCCAACTAACGACTATCTCCATATAGTCGCGTCAGTGAAATTCCCCTTCAGAATTTCATTAGATGAAGGTCTGACAAACCATCATGCCAGGGCGCCTCTACCGCTGTCACACATTCCAATCTCGTCTCCTCACCTCCTTCTCTTCAACCTTTCTCTCTCGTAGTCAGAGACGTACTCCTTAACTGTTTTTCAGGTTCCACTCCTCTCCCGTCGATTCGCCGTCCACGCCTGCGCACTTCTCCTTTTTCTGTAATTCAAATAAATTCAGGGCAGTATCGATAATCATGAAAATGTTCAATATCGATTAGTTGCGGTCCCCCAACCCTTCCTTTGTTTAGGACTGGTTTTCTACCGTCTATTTGGCACGCAGCCATTTGCTTCATTACATTCTTCCCACACTCACCATAAAAAAAATAATGTTAACACTGTTCACATTCTTTTTTTTTTTGTGTTTAGTTTACCAGCCTTAAAGAATGTTTATCCAGGTACAAAGGGTTTCAAGTCTTTGACGTGCCACTTCCCCAACTGCTTACCAAAACGGTTCGTCAGTTCGTAACTATTCTCGCTAAGCTTTTTCTTTATAATATAGGGGCCGACGAACTTTGCACTTAAGCCTGCTGCATAAGCTTGTGAGGCATCACTTAACTTAAAGTTTCTTCTTAACACAAGATCTCCTGGACAAAATCTCACCTCTCTCCTCCGAAGATTATAATAATGACTTGAATTCTTATAAGCAGTTTCTAAGTTATGTCTGACCATTAGACGGACCGTTTTTAATTTATCAAATCTTTCTATCCAAAGCTTTGGAATTTCTTTCTGTATTGGTTGATTTTCTACCCTCTCAATTCTGCTGATAATTTCAGGCTCTTTCCCATAATTTAGCATATAAGGAGTGCAACCAGTGGAACTATGTTTAGCCGTATTTATAGCAAAATTAAATTCTCTCAAATACACGTCCCAAACTGTTTGATCCTTTTTAATGTAACTAGAAATCATGGTTTTCAATACTCTATTAACTCTTTCTACCGGATTTCCTTGTGGCGAATATACAGGTAAATAACAAGGAGTTATATTAAAAGCTCTAGCTATCCCACGCATTAATTTACTAGTATATTGCGGTCCATTATCCATCAATAAATATCCCGGAATTCCCCATTTAAGGATAATCAATTCATAAAATGGTTCCGTAACTGCCCTACTGGTTGCTTTCCTTAACGCTTTACATTCTATATATTTTGTAAAGGTGTCCTGAAATACTACAATGTACCTGTTTCCTCTCTTGGAACGTGGGTAAGGTCCCAACAAATCAGTAGCTACAGTCATCCAAGGTTTCTCTTTCTGGTAAAAATGCATAGGTCCTGCTTGAGCCGTTTGTAACACTTTCTGTCTTTGACATATTTCACAAGCAGTAACATACTTAGCAACATCTCTAAACATTCCCGGCCAATAATACTTGTTTGCTATTCTAAAGAAAGTTTTAGCTATCCCCATATGCCCTGCAGTAGGTGCATCATGACATTCCTGCAATACTTTAATCCTATAATCTTGCGGTATAACCAATTTCCACCTATTCACTGTTCCCTCTAAAGTTTGTTCTAACTGATCTAATCTTAAATGGTACAACTTCCCATCTACGACCTTCCAATCTGGCCAAAATTTAGGTTTACTCTGTACTTGCGCTTTCCGCTTAATATACCAAGCATCTTGTATATTTTCCCATTCCACTACTTCAGAGTTACTAGTCAACAAGAGGCAAAATTCTTCCTCTACCGTTTTCTCTTGAACTTTCCCTTCGTGTATTCTAGATAAAGCATCCGAAACTTTTTGTAATCTACCAGGCCTATGTATTACTTCAAAATCATACTCTTGGAGCAATAAACTCCACCTAGCTAATCGTCCGGTCGGATTCTGTAATGTATTTAACCATTTCAGAGCAAAGTGATCAGTATATACTTTAAAATGATAACCTTCCAAATAAGGACGAAACTTTTGAACTGCCCACAATATAGCTAACAATTCCTTCTCGACTATTGCCCACTTTTGCTCACCTACCGTTAAAGTTCTACTAGCATAAGCTATCACTTTTTCCTCTCCTTCCTCTCCTGTCTGAATTAAAGCTGCTCCTAGTCCTGAAAAACTAGCGTCGGTCTGTAGCACTAGGGGTTTAGTATAATCTGGACAAGTTAATATAGGACTACTAGATAATTTCGATTTTAATTCATCAAAAGATTCCTGACATTCCTTAGTCCAACGCCATTTCTGATTCTTTTTCAGAAGTGCAGTGAGGGGCTTTACAACTTCAGAAAAAAATGGAATGAATCGTCGGTACCAAGAAGCCAATCCTAAAAATGCTCGTACTTCCTTGACTTTTGTAGGGGCTGGATACTCAAGGATACACGAGATTTTATCTGAATCTACAGCAATTCCTAATGGAGTAATGATATGACCCAAATATTTTAATTCACTTCTGCAAAACTTTGATTTTTCCCTATTAATTTTCAGGTTAGCATTTCTTAATTTCTCTAAGACTTTTTCTAACAAGGACAAATGTTCTTCAAATGTCTCGCTAATAAGTACTATATCATCCAAATAACAAAAGCATTTCTCTCCTATCTCTTCCCTTAATATAGTATCAACTAATCTTTGAAATGAGGCTGGTGCGTTATGGATTCCAAACGGCATAACTCGAAACTGATACAATCCTCTACCAGGTACGGTAAATGCTGTTTTTTCTTTACTTGCTTCATCTAATGGAACTTGCCAATACCCATTTTTCAAATCTATTGTACTGATATACCTAGCATGTCGTAATTTACTCAAAACATGTTCAATGTATGGCAAAGGATAACTATCTCTTTTAGTACAGTTATTTACTTTCCTGAAATCTACGCAAAACCTCCATGTTCTATCTGGTTTCTTTACCATAACTACCGGAGAAGACCAAGGTGAATTTGAAGGTTCTATAACTTTTTCCAATAACATTTTATCTATTTCAGCGTGTATAATTTTTTCAAGAATAGGTGATACTGGATAATATCTTTGTTTTATAGGTTTCGCATCGCCTGTATCAATAACATGAGAAATCAAATCTGTAAGTCCAGTGCACTGATCAAATTTCTGTAACTGATTTTCCAAAAATACATTTAATCTATCCCTTTCCTGAGATGTAGGTAAAGTAAGAATATTATGTAGTTGATCTTCTTCTTTCAAATCTATAGCCTTAACAAATTGAAAAATTTTTGTCGGTTCATCTTTGAAATACCAAGTCCCATCTTGCAAATCTACTACTAACCCAATTTGTTTCAAAACGTCCATGCCCAGAATCATATCTACTGCTAAATTTGGCATAATTTTACATTTTATCTGAAAGATCCTGTCCTGCAATTTCATCTCAAAAGTTCTCTCTCCCGTTATAGAACTATAAGTTTTATCTGCGAGTTGCACTACCCTAACTTCAGATTCTTCTACTGATAAATCTAACATTTTACACAAAAAGTCACCTTTCTCTCCCACATAAGTTTTATCTGAACCTGAATCTATTAAAGCAATAAATGTAATATCCTCCAACAAAATTTCAACAAAACAGCTGTCTCCATTAACTAAATCTGTGGGGTTTATATTTAGCATCACACAAGCCTGATTTTTAGTTAATTGTCACAAAGAATTTGTAGGCCTAACTCTTCTTTCTTGGGGCATCCTACAATCAATAGACCTATGTCCAAGCTTATTACAATTATAACATTTAATCGTAGTGCGTGGAGTAACTCTACGAGGTGCCTTACACTCGAACTGCCTATGTCCTATTTTATCACAGTTCCAACATCGCTGGTTATTTGGAAAATGCAAAGTGGTGTTTTTACCATTTTCCCCCAACTCATCCTGTCCCTCTTTATTTTCTATTGCTTTAACCATTCTAGAATTATTTACATGACTTGACTTTCGTTCTTTGTCCCACGTCTTTGCAGAAAAACTAACATTGGGTTTCTTTTGTAACTCGGACGATGGAAGTTCCTGCTTTCCCTGAATTCCTAACGCTGTATGAACTGAAGGTATAACAACTTGTCTCTGAGGTTTATAAGCCGTTTCTTTGATTGTAGCTCTAACCTGCGTTGGAGGAGGAATATATCTCTCAGAATCTAACAATATTTGTTCATACTGTCTACCTACACGTATTAAATCTGTTATAGTTTGAATCTCTGCAGGTCTAATGTACAATTTTACGTCAGGACGCAAATTTTTGATAACATTCTTCATCATTTGTTGAGGACTCATTGGAGTACTCAGCCTCCTCATTAACGTTTGGATAGCATTAACATAATCAAAAATCGATTCTTTAGGACCTTGCGTTCTTTGTCTAATCTCATCCAAAAGCGAGTCTTCCTCATCAATAGGCAAGTAATATTCTCTAAATTCTTTCAAAAAAGCTTCCCATGTAGGCCAATCTGTTAATCTGTTCCTGTACCAAAGTAAAGCTGACTCTTGTAAAATTTCGGGTAATACTGACAATAACTCTACACCCTGTAATTTAGAACTTTGTTTTAAATCTTCCAATCTCTCCAAAAATAAGTAAATGCTATCCCCAGGTTTGAATTTAATGTTCCATTTACGAACCAGATCCAAAATATTTGGTTTATGCGACTCTAACTGAATTGTAAACGATGGTATTACTGGTACAACTTCTTCTGAGTCAGCTATCGCCATGGCCTTCCTACGCATTAACTTAACCCATGTGTACACTACATCTCCATATGAATCTTGTGGAACCGTTATATTATGTTCAACTAAGTCTTCTTGCAAAACTTCCTGACTCAGAGCAAAAGCCGTAATTAGCACTTGAAATGACTGAGGGTTCTTGCGGGCATAATCTAACAAGCGTTGTCTTAACTCATCCCTGGTACCTGTGGTCGGTAACTTAACTCTATCACATTCTGCCTCCAGATCCGCCTTTCTCAACTTCCTAATAGCTTGGGTTAACTCAGCTGCTCTCATTTGCGCATACGGATCAACATAAGTAGCCATATTTATATATAAACAATTCCACTGACTGAAAAAAAAAGATTAGAACACAGTAGTTCAGTCGTCTGTCTTAGTCATCTATAGAAGTCCTTAATTTGTCAACAGTCATTATTCTTCTCCCAAAAATATGTTATTATTTTTGAAAATAAATTTCAAGTTATACTAACCTAACTCCCAAGTTTCTTTCTCGTAATAGGCTCTATAATCTCTATAACCTCTATCCCTGCTAACGTCAAAATCGGTAACGTTGGGCAACCACTACGGCCTCAAATTTCTCCTAAAGCCACACGTATAGGATATCAAACTATGCTCCCCTTTTTTTTTTTTTTTTTTTTTTTTTTTAACCAAGCCCTAAATTTCTACTGTTTCGTTTTAACACTATCGAGCCTCACGTTATGGGATATCAAACTATCCTACTATCAAACTATCGCCCCCACGCTATGGGCGCCAAAATATGTGACGGACTTTACCGGTTGATTGCAAATTTCCTACACCCAGTTTACTCTCTCTTTCTTTTAACAATTTTACTAGGTTTAATAATATTGATGAAAATTTATATTAAGGGCGCCATCATCAATACTCTTCTCTCTTCTTTTTGTTTTGCATCAGCCCAGTCACAAATCAAATTATAGATACACAGGCTATGTACCTACAGGCCTCTCGGCTAGCTTTTTTTTAAGTTAACAGTGGAGATGGGAATGGATTCGGCTCTGTCCTTTTATTATTATGTAACTTGGCCCAAAACTCAGTGGCTCTCAAACCATTACCAGGATAGGGGTCAAAAATCTGAACTTCACGATAATTTACTTTGCATAACAATAACCATAATTTATTTAATTTTTTTTTCCTGTTTTCTTTTTTTTTCAACAATAACAATCTGATTTACAATAAATTACATGTACTCTTGGGTTTTCCCCTTTTTTAACAACTACTCATCCTTAAAATCTTCAGATCATCAGATCCGAACAACATTAACCATTCAACACTTTTATTAGAAAGATTAGTATTCAGTTCCTATCTACCAGGTTAGTAGCCCAGTTTAACTGTATGAATGTGTTCCTTGTTATACAAGACAATTTCTTAATTAATTACTTTAATCTCTTTCCTTTCTTTATTTCCAGGTGTCTACTAGAACATCTCACTTTACCCTTATACTTTACTACTAACTTGCGTAATCTTTTCCATTTGCAATTTCAAAACATTTCAATATATATGTTATACTTTCTTCCGAATGAATAAAGATTTTCAATTCATAATTCAGTCATTGACTTGACCTATCATACTCAATGATTCCACCTATTTCTCCTATACCAGTCCACTAGTCATTGTAGTCTATGAAGAATTGTACTCAAAGATAAATAGGAGAGACAATGTTATGAAGAAAGAAACGGAAGTTTAGGCCTATACCCACAGAGTGACTGGGGTGATAGACCACCGATACAGGGGCGGCGTCTAGATCTTGAGTTACAAACAATCTGACTCCCCTCCTGCAACCGGGAAAATATTAATGGGCCGCAAACAAAAATACAATTTTGACAATCGATGTCAGAGGTCCCTGACACTCTCTCTCCTAGAGGCACGTGGGGCCGTTGTTCGCCTCCAACACCGATGACTTTCACAATTTCTCATAAATCTTTTTATGCTAGGTTTATATTCACTTTATTTGGGACACTTCCGGCGCTCCCTCACCTCACCCTTGTTCTCTTTTTTTTCTTTTGGAGTAATTTCTAGTACGTGCTACTGAAACCACTTATCATCTATTCACTACCCAGAATTACCAAGTCTCCTCTTTCTAACCTAACCAGTCTAACCTAACCAGTTATTATTTATTATCTTTTATCTCCTTTCCATTAAGCAGAGTTCCTTTTCAATTTATACCATTGCTCTAGTTTACCTACTTTATGTTACTCGGGTTTCCATACTTTTCAGGTTACTACTCTACTCCATGGGCACCCAATTTTCTTGTTTCTAAATTCTCTAGAATTCTAACTGAAACTAACTCACGCCCCAGGTCAGTAACTCTCTCTTTATAACCCTTGAGTGAACTTCTGCTTCTATCCTAACATGTAAATCTTCCAATGGTATACGCCTAATGTACTGTTACTCATAGGCCCTCTTCTGCCTCTCAATATTCACCTTCTTATCCCCCTCTACCATATTCTATACAATTCCTGCTCTTCGATAAATCTCTTAAAAAAACAACTCAACATTACAGGCCAGCATGAAATCCACTTATAGATAATCACCTGTCACCTAACGAAAACCAAGTGGGAGAGGCCCTCGTAAGCAATACTAAGTAAGCCCCTATTACCCTTCTTCTTTACTCCCCTCGCGTCCTGTCTTATAAAAAACAAAGTTTGTATGAGCATCACCAACTGCCCCTAGCTATGTATTCATTCGTGGGACAATTACCCATAGCAACCTAAAGTATAGAGATTTATCTTTACTATTCACGGTTTTACTCCTGACTGCTCTTTTTGTAATTAACTTAGACCAGAAATGGAAACTGATTGGATTGGCGTCTAGTCGCCACACATTTCTTAGAAACAGGCTTTAAATAACAATGCCTCAAAATCTTTTCCACTTCCCAAAACAACAAAAAAATGTTTATGTGATTATACTCAACGGGTGGTGACCAACTTATCCTCTGATCCTGAGTTGTTTCCATCCACTTTTTGATGTCCACATCTTCCTTTATTCCAGACTAAGCAGCCGTGACTCACTCTTCTTTCCCCAGCTGGTGTTCGCTGTAGCGGTCTCTCGTACCGGCTGACGTGATGTGTTCTTCCAACTAACGACTATCTCCATATAGTCGCGTCAGTGAAATTCCCCTTCAGAATTTCATTAGATGAAGGTCTGACAAACCATCATGCCAGGGCGCCTCTACCGCTGTCACACATTCCAATCTCGTCTCCTCACCTCCTTCTCTTCAACCTTTCTCTCTCGTAGTCAGAGACGTACTCCTTAACTGTTTTTCAGGTTCCACTCCTCTCCCGTCGATTCGCCGTCCACGCCTGCGCACTTCTCCTTTTTCTGTAATTCAAATAAATTCAGGGCAGTATCGATAATCATGAAAATGTTCAATATCGATTAGTTGCGGTCCCCCAACCCTTCCTTTGTTTAGGACTGGTTTTCTACCGTCTATTTGGCACGCAGCCATTTGCTTCATTACATTCTTCCCACACTCACCATAAAAAAAATAATGTTAACACTGTTCACATTCTTTTTTTTTTGTGTTTAGTTTACCAGCCTTAAAGAATGTTTATCCAGGTACAAAGGGTTTCAAGTCTTTGACGTGCCACTTCCCCAACTGCTTACCAAAACGGTTCGTCAGTTCGTAACTATTCTCGCTAAGCTTTTTCTTTATAATATAGGGGCCGACGAACTTTGCACTTAAGCCTGCTGCATAAGCTTGTGAGGCATCACTTAACTTAAAGTTTCTTCTTAACACAAGATCTCCTGGACAAAATCTCACCTCTCTCCTCCGAAGATTATAATAATGACTTGAATTCTTATAAGCAGTTTCTAAGTTATGTCTGACCATTAGACGGACCGTTTTTAATTTATCAAATCTTTCTATCCAAAGCTTTGGAATTTCTTTCTGTATTGGTTGATTTTCTACCCTCTCAATTCTGCTGATAATTTCAGGCTCTTTCCCATAATTTAGCATATAAGGAGTGCAACCAGTGGAACTATGTTTAGCCGTATTTATAGCAAAATTAAATTCTCTCAAATACACGTCCCAAACTGTTTGATCCTTTTTAATGTAACTAGAAATCATGGTTTTCAATACTCTATTAACTCTTTCTACCGGATTTCCTTGTGGCGAATATACAGGTAAATAACAAGGAGTTATATTAAAAGCTCTAGCTATCCCACGCATTAATTTACTAGTATATTGCGGTCCATTATCCATCAATAAATATCCCGGAATTCCCCATTTAAGGATAATCAATTCATAAAATGGTTCCGTAACTGCCCTACTGGTTGCTTTCCTTAACGCTTTACATTCTATATATTTTGTAAAGGTGTCCTGAAATACTACAATGTACCTGTTTCCTCTCTTGGAACGTGGGTAAGGTCCCAACAAATCAGTAGCTACAGTCATCCAAGGTTTCTCTTTCTGGTAAAAATGCATAGGTCCTGCTTGAGCCGTTTGTAACACTTTCTGTCTTTGACATATTTCACAAGCAGTAACATACTTAGCAACATCTCTAAACATTCCCGGCCAATAATACTTGTTTGCTATTCTAAAGAAAGTTTTAGCTATCCCCATATGCCCTGCAGTAGGTGCATCATGACATTCCTGCAATACTTTAATCCTATAATCTTGCGGTATAACCAATTTCCACCTATTCACTGTTCCCTCTAAAGTTTGTTCTAACTGATCTAATCTTAAATGGTACAACTTCCCATCTACGACCTTCCAATCTGGCCAAAATTTAGGTTTACTCTGTACTTGCGCTTTCCGCTTAATATACCAAGCATCTTGTATATTTTCCCATTCCACTACTTCAGAGTTACTAGTCAACAAGAGGCAAAATTCTTCCTCTACCGTTTTCTCTTGAACTTTCCCTTCGTGTATTCTAGATAAAGCATCCGAAACTTTTTGTAATCTACCAGGCCTATGTATTACTTCAAAATCATACTCTTGGAGCAATAAACTCCACCTAGCTAATCGTCCGGTCGGATTCTGTAATGTATTTAACCATTTCAGAGCAAAGTGATCAGTATATACTTTAAAATGATAACCTTCCAAATAAGGACGAAACTTTTGAACTGCCCACAATATAGCTAACAATTCCTTCTCGACTATTGCCCACTTTTGCTCACCTACCGTTAAAGTTCTACTAGCATAAGCTATCACTTTTTCCTCTCCTTCCTCTCCTGTCTGAATTAAAGCTGCTCCTAGTCCTGAAAAACTAGCGTCGGTCTGTAGCACTAGGGGTTTAGTATAATCTGGACAAGTTAATATAGGACTACTAGATAATTTCGATTTTAATTCATCAAAAGATTCCTGACATTCCTTAGTCCAACGCCATTTCTGATTCTTTTTCAGAAGTGCAGTGAGGGGCTTTACAACTTCAGAAAAAAATGGAATGAATCGTCGGTACCAAGAAGCCAATCCTAAAAATGCTCGTACTTCCTTGACTTTTGTAGGGGCTGGATACTCAAGGATACACGAGATTTTATCTGAATCTACAGCAATTCCTAATGGAGTAATGATATGACCCAAATATTTTAATTCACTTCTGCAAAACTTTGATGTTTCCCTATTAATTTTCAGGTTAGCATTTCTTAATTTCTCTAAGACTTTTTCTAACAAGGACAAATGTTCTTCAAATGTCTCGCTAATAAGTACTATATCATCCAAATAACAAAAGCATTTCTCTCCTATCTCTTCCCTTAATATAGTATCAACTAATCTTTGAAATGAGGCTGGTGCGTTATGGATTCCAAACGGCATAACTCGAAACTGATACAATCCTCTACCAGGTACGGTAAATGCTGTTTTTTCTTTACTTGCTTCATCTAATGGAACTTGCCAATACCCATTTTTCAAATCTATTGTACTGATATACCTAGCATGTCGTAATTTACTCAAAACATGTTCAATGTATGGCAAAGGATAACTATCTCTTTTAGTACAGTTATTTACTTTCCTGAAATCTACGCAAAACCTCCATGTTCTATCTGGTTTCTTTACCATAACTACCGGAGAAGACCAAGGTGAATTTGAAGGTTCTATAACTTTTTCCAATAACATTTTATCTATTTCAGCGTGTATAATTTTTTCAAGAATAGGTGATACTGGATAATATCTTTGTTTTATAGGTTTCGCATCGCCTGTATCAATAACATGAGAAATCAAATCTGTAAGTCCAGTGCACTGATCAAATTTCTGTAACTGATTTTCCAAAAATACATTTAATCTATCCCTTTCCTGAGATGTAGGTAAAGTAAGAATATTATGTAGTTGATCTTCTTCTTTCAAATCTATAGCCTTAACAAATTGAAAAATTTTTGTCGGTTCATCTTTGAAATACCAAGTCCCATCTTGCAAATCTACTACTAACCCAATTTGTTTCAAAACGTCCATGCCCAGAATCATATCTACTGCTAAATTTGGCATAATTTTACATTTTATCTGAAAGATCCTGTCCTGCAATTTCATCTCAAAAGTTCTCTCTCCCGTTATAGAACTATAAGTTTTATCTGCGAGTTGCACTACCCTAACTTCAGATTCTTCTACTGATAAATCTAACATTTTACACAAAAAGTCACCTTTCTCTCCCACATAAGTTTTATCTGAACCTGAATCTATTAAAGCAATAAATGTAATATCCTCCAACAAAATTTCAACAAAACAGCTGTCTCCATTAACTAAATCTGTGGGGTTTATATTTAGCATCACACAAGCCTGATTTTTAGTTAATTGTCACAAAGAATTTGTAGGCCTAACTCTTCTTTCTTGGGGCATCCTACAATCAATAGACCTATGTCCAAGCTTATTACAATTATAACATTTAATCGTAGTGCGTGGAGTAACTCTACGAGGTGCCTTACACTCGAACTGCCTATGTCCTATTTTATCACAGTTCCAACATCGCTGGTTATTTGGAAAATGCAAAGTGGTGTTTTTACCATTTTCCCCCAACTCATCCTGTCCCTCTTTATTTTCTATTGCTTTAACCATTCTAGAATTATTTACATGACTTGACTTTCGTTCTTTGTCCCACGTCTTTGCAGAAAAACTAACATTGGGTTTCTTTTGTAACTCGGACGATGGAAGTTCCTGCTTTCCCTGAATTCCTAACGCTGTATGAACTGAAGGTATAACAACTTGTCTCTGAGGTTTATAAGCCGTTTCTTTGATTGTAGCTCTAACCTGCGTTGGAGGAGGAATATATCTCTCAGAATCTAACAATATTTGTTCATACTGTCTACCTACACGTATTAAATCTGTTATAGTTTGAATCTCTGCAGGTCTAATGTACAATTTTACGTCAGGACGCAAATTTTTGATAACATTCTTCATCATTTGTTGAGGACTCATTGGAGTACTCAGCCTCCTCATTAACGTTTGGATAGCATTAACATAATCAAAAATCGATTCTTTAGGACCTTGCGTTCTTTGTCTAATCTCATCCAAAAGCGAGTCTTCCTCATCAATAGGCAAGTAATATTCTCTAAATTCTTTCAAAAAAGCTTCCCATGTAGGCCAATCTGTTAATCTGTTCCTGTACCAAAGTAAAGCTGACTCTTGTAAAATTTCGGGTAATACTGACAATAACTCTACACCCTGTAATTTAGAACTTTGTTTTAAATCTTCCAATCTCTCCAAAAATAAGTAAATGCTATCCCCAGGTTTGAATTTAATGTTCCATTTACGAACCAGATCCAAAATATTTGGTTTATGCGACTCTAACTGAATTGTAAACGATGGTATTACTGGTACAACTTCTTCTGAGTCAGCTATCGCCATGGCCTTCCTACGCATTAACTTAACCCATGTGTACACTACATCTCCATATGAATCTTGTGGAACCGTTATATTATGTTCAACTAAGTCTTCTTGCAAAACTTCCTGACTCAGAGCAAAAGCCGTAATTAGCACTTGAAATGACTGAGGGTTCTTGCGGGCATAATCTAACAAGCGTTGTCTTAACTCATCCCTGGTACCTGTGGTCGGTAACTTAACTCTATCACATTCTGCCTCCAGATCCGCCTTTCTCAACTTCCTAATAGCTTGGGTTAACTCAGCTGCTCTCATTTGCGCATACGGATCAACATAAGTAGCCATATTTATATATAAACAATTCCACTGACTGAAAAAAAAAGATTAGAACACAGTAGTTCAGTCGTCTGTCTTAGTCATCTATAGAAGTCCTTAATTTGTCAACAGTCATTATTCTTCTCCCAAAAATATGTTATTATTTTTGAAAATAAATTTCAAGTTATACTAACCTAACTCCCAAGTTTCTTTCTCGTAATAGGCTCTATAATCTCTATAACCTCTATCCCTGCTAACGTCAAAATCGGTAACGTTGGGCAACCACTACGGCCTCAAATTTCTCCTAAAGCCACACGTATAGGATATCAAACTATGCTCCCCTTTTTTTTTTTTTTTTTTTTTTTTAACCAAGCCCTAAATTTCTACTGTTTCGTTTTAACACTATCGAGCCTCACGTTATGGGATATCAAACTATCCTACTATCAAACTATCGCCCCCACGCTATGGGCGCCAAAATATGTGACGGACTTTACCGGTTGATTGCAAATTTCCTACACCCAGTTTACTCTCTCTTTCTTTTAACAATTTTACTAGGTTTAATAATATTGATGAAAATTTATATTAAGGGCGCCATCATCAATACTCTTCTCTCTTCTTTTTGTTTTGCATCAGCCCAGTCACAAATCAAATTATAGATACACAGGCTATGTACCTACAGGCCTCTCGGCTAGCTTTTTTTTAAGTTAACAGTGGAGATGGGAATGGATTCGGCTCTGTCCTTTTATTATTATGTAACTTGGCCCAAAACTCAGTGGCTCTCAAACCATTACCAGGATAGGGGTCAAAAATCTGAACTTCACGATAATTTACTTTGCATAACAATAACCATAATTTATTTAATTTTTTTTTCCTGTTTTCTTTTTTTTTCAACAATAACAATCTGATTTACAATAAATTACATGTACTCTTGGGTTTTCCCCTTTTTTAACAACTACTCATCCTTAAAATCTTCAGATCATCAGATCCGAACAACATTAACCATTCAACACTTTTATTAGAAAGATTAGTATTCAGTTCCTATCTACCAGGTTAGTAGCCCAGTTTAACTGTATGAATGTGTTCCTTGTTATACAAGACAATTTCTTAATTAATTACTTTAATCTCTTTCCTTTCTTTATTTCCAGGTGTCTACTAGAACATCTCACTTTACCCTTATACTTTACTACTAACTTGCGTAATCTTTTCCATTTGCAATTTCAAAACATTTCAATATATATGTTATACTTTCTTCCGAATGAATAAAGATTTTCAATTCATAATTCAGTCATTGACTTGACCTATCATACTCAATGATTCCACCTATTTCTCCTATACCAGTCCACTAGTCATTGTAGTCTATGAAGAATTGTACTCAAAGATAAATAGGAGAGACAATGTTATGAAGAAAGAAACGGAAGTTTAGGCCTATACCCACAGAGTGACTGGGGTGATAGACCACCGATACAGGGGCGGCGTCTAGATCTTGAGTTACAAACAATCTGACTCCCCTCCTGCAACCGGGAAAATATTAATGGGCCGCAAACAAAAATACAATTTTGACAATCGATGTCAGAGGTCCCTGACACTCTCTCTCCTAGAGGCACGTGGGGCCGTTGTTCGCCTCCAACACCGATGACTTTCACAATTTCTCATAAATCTTTTTATGCTAGGTTTATATTCACTTTATTTGGGACACTTCCGGCGCTCCCTCACCTCACCCTTGTTCTCTTTTTTTTCTTTTGGAGTAATTTCTAGTACGTGCTACTGAAACCACTTATCATCTATTCACTACCCAGAATTACCAAGTCTCCTCTTTCTAACCTAACCAGTCTAACCTAACCAGTTATTATTTATTATCTTTTATCTCCTTTCCATTAAGCAGAGTTCCTTTTCAATTTATACCATTGCTCTAGTTTACCTACTTTATGTTACTCGGGTTTCCATACTTTTCAGGTTACTACTCTACTCCATGGGCACCCAATTTTCTTGTTTCTAAATTCTCTAGAATTCTAACTGAAACTAACTCACGCCCCAGGTCAGTAACTCTCTCTTTATAACCCTTGAGTGAACTTCTGCTTCTATCCTAACATGTAAATCTTCCAATGGTATACGCCTAATGTACTGTTACTCATAGGCCCTCTTCTGCCTCTCAAT
>CAXKWD010000291.1:0-45230 GCA_964059195.1 Ectobius pallidus
AGGCAGGTAGAACTCACTCACTACCAACCCATTTTCAACTAACTAATACTTCTAGTTTCACCATGTCCATGTATGCAATGGTTTATTCTAACTTTAAAACAGCTGTATCTCAAAACTAAGATTTTGGACTTAGTGACTTCTGCCGTAACGACGAAGGTAGGCTATGTACTTTCTTTGAAAGCCACCAGATGAACAAAGCTCATTTTTAGGAGCTCAGTATTACCATACCTATTAACAAAAGAGAACAGAGAATTACATATTAAACTTCAAAACAGCAAATTTCACATACTCTTAAATAAAAACTTACCATATTAGAACATGTTTAATGGGTTCCCATCATCATCAACTGTCCTAATAACGACGACCTCATTTTCAAATCACACAACCTGGAGGACATCTGGTGGACAGAGAAGGAAACTTGTCAGTAGATTTCAGCTGATGATGGAGAACCCATCGAAATGTATGTTCTAATTTGGCAAGTTTTTACTTACAACAATTATGTGAAGTTCAGTGTTCTAAAGTTTAATAATAATATTGACATTTCACCATGTTTTCCTGATTAATTTAATAAAAAAAGAGAGGGAACAGAAAAATTTACAAATGTGCACAAACAAATGATTATATTAACCAAAAACAGTTGAACAATTTTTACAAAAAGAATTTCAAAATATAAACTTCACAATTACAAAAATAAACACGATTCCATTTTACAAATATGTTTATATTTAGAAATAGACATAACTGTAAGAATCTAAGATGAAACAAATGAAAGGCAAAAAATTATAAAATGTTATTATTAATAGCTTATAACATGTAATATCTTAAATTGATTGGCACTGTATTTTATGAAGTCAGTATTCTCAGTAATAAGAGATATTATAAAATTCCAAACCGTTGGTAGCTGGTAGTTGGTAGTCGAAGTATAATGTGTGGTTAGTAATGGACGCCATTCACAATGTGCAGTTGCAGTCTGCATTTGGTAGTCGGCAGTCGGGAAATTCATCTTCGACTACCGACTGCACGACTGCAAGTAGCATATTACGAGATTGAAAATTATTTACTAGTGCAAATAAACAGATTAGCATACTACGAGAAAGCAAGATATGTTTATTACATATATTATGCAATTATAAAGCGATTCCTCCACATTTTTATACTGTAAAATGTTTCCCTAACCTCAGTGTCGACTGCATATTGTGAACGCCTCTAGTCCTGCTCCCAAGCGGCCGACTGCAACAGCCAACTGCCGACTACTGACTGCACATGGTGGATAGACCATGACAGTCCAAGTTCTTTTAGGAATTTACATAATTTATCTTTTTTTCTGTTCAGTAACTATCCTTCAAAACGAATGACAGATGATGGAGACTGACAGAATGGGAGTTGTGGGCACACTCAGTTTACTTCAGAACTCCACGTTATCAACTCAGCCTATCTCAAGTCTAGACTGGAGTCCTGACAAACAGGGATTGGCTGTATGCACTGCATTTGACCAAACCCTCAGAGTGTTCATAACGACAAAACTGAACACGTTCTAAGTGTTCACAACACTTCACACATTACAGGTAAAGTCTATTCATTACCATTCAACAATTGAGCCTATTTTTTTTTTTCCAATTCACCTCTCTTATGACTTGTACCTAACATGGACATTTATCAAAGCTGAAATCATTAATGCTGCTTCCAGTCCCCCAGTTTTCATTCTTGTGAATAATGCCAAGAAATAAGCTGCATTAAGCCTCACAGATATTGTACTGTGAGGATGGATATAACCAGATGCATTTGGCTTAATGTAGCTGGGTTTGTATTACTCGTTTCAGAAAATAAAGAATGTATCCCTCTCTTAAAAAATACTACTGTCCACTCCATTATCAAGCATAAAATCATGTATCAGTCTGAATATCACAAAATGTGCTCAGCTTAGAAGTATGCTTTGGGTCATCCTGGTGCATGATGAAACCCTAGCCCTTAATCTTAGTCCTCCAGAAGGTATGACATGTTTCTGCAAGATGGTATGGTAGCCATCTTTATTCAGAGTACCTTAAATTCTGTGAAGACACCCAATCCATTGAATGAAAAATGTCCCTTTACCATGACAGTCCCACCTCTGTGCTTGACTAGTGGCATATTTAGGCATAGGTCTCACAGAACCTGGCTTAAGGCGGCAAATTTTTTGGGGTGGCTCAATTTTTGACTGTACTCAATTTTATAACATAAAAATGAACTTTTCACTATATTACTTAGAATCACCATTCACAAGCGAAAATCTTTTTACTTCTTACTGTAAGTTCAATCTGTATGAATACTGGCATATGACATGTGATCTGATTCTTCTTTATTCCCAATAACAACACATGAATAAATTGTCGTGTTATTTCTGTCAGTAACGTGTTACACAGTAAACACCACTGCAGTTATATAATAACAATTATATTTATATTTTATTTATCTATAAAGATCCCAAAGAGCAAAAATGCTCGTAACTAGGGGCAATACATTATAATACACAGAGAACAACAATATATTTACTAAGAGCTAGGAAATGGTGCAATAATAATAATAAGAAAGGTTCACCCGAAAGGGTATTATTTTTAATTCAGTCTTTGCTGAGTTCCTTCAGTGATTTTGCATTTAGACACTTGGTGGCATGGTAGCGGTCACACTCTTGGTTACATAGTTCGCACACACATGTTTCGCTTGGTAGATGATATTTTTTTGTCTTGCATATTTTATGGTGAAAGCCATGTATCGTGTAACGAGTTATAACATGTCTCAAGTCTTGATTTTCTTTCGTCCAGTTTCTATCTAACATAGCTCCAGTGGTATAGAAATCACCATCTATGTCTCTTTGTTTCGGTCTCCTGCTTTCTATAAGTTTGCTGTATGCTTCTGTAGATGGTAGTAGTAGTTTCAGTCGTATGTCTTCGATCTAGAAGCTCTCTTTTGCGAGTTCATATACTAACCTCGAGGGGGCTGTTTTTCCAACTCTGAGTGTATATTTGAGAAATCTTGCTTTGACTTTCTCAATCCTGTTGGGGTCACTAAATTTCAGTTTTTCCCATATCAATTCTATTCCGTAAGTAACGATCGGTGAGATTGTGGTGTCGAAAAGTAGCATTGCTGTGAGCAATGACAGACGAGCTAAGTTCTTTATGCCGTAGGTTGCTTTTGTGGCTGCTGCTGTTTTTTCTTGTGTATGCCTGTTGAAGGATGTTAGTGTCATTTGCAGGGTTATACCCAGATATTTCACTGTGTTGACTATTTTCAGTGGTTCTGGTCCGATTGTAAGTTGGTCTGCCTTTGGGGTTCTTCCTCCATTTGTAAAAGTCATCTGGACTGTTTTGTCTAGATTTATTAGGAATTCATTTTCATTTGCCCATCTCTGTAGCGCTTGTAGTGACCTCTGTAGCTCGTTTTGATCTGCACTTCCTATAAACGTATCATAAGCGTACATGACCAGTATTGTGCTTGGAGAATTTTCCAGTATTCTTATTATGTCGGCAGTGACCAAGTTGAATAGCAGGCGACTCAATGGGTCTCCCTGTAACACACCATTTGTTTGCATGATTCTATTAGATGTTGTAATTTCGTTGTCGATTTCTATTTGGTTGTACCAGAGAATGTGCTCTATTAAAAGGTACAATAGTTGTCAGTATTTATCCCTACTTACAAAAGTGATGGCTGATGAAAATGGAAATGGGTGCACAAAGATTCATATTACATGCTTGTATACTATTCATAACTTCCTATCTTTTATTATTTTAAATTGAATAGGGATTGCTGATTTGTGATTTTCTTCATCATTGTCTGCAATTTTAATAGTAGTTTGGTTCAGTTCTTAGTTTCTGAATATAATTGAGGCGCCTAGAAGCCAAGGGAGATAAGTGCACTTTTTGTTCAGTGGAGTTAAATACAAATCTGTATGACTGAGAATGACATCTGTTTGGAGGACAAGGGAGATTTGCTACACAACTACTAGGTACTGATATCTACTGGTGGAAATAAGTACCAAATCAAGACTTAGCATGTTTATTTGGTGGCCAACGGAGATAACTGCTTCATTTTCTCAAAAGTGTAAAAAGTGCACTTACCTCCCTTGGCTTCTAGGCGCCTCAATTGTGACTGTTAAGTCTTGTTCTTTATTATGAAGAGTGGCATTTACTGTTGGCCTAGAGGCGAGAAATTTCTATATTTGCTACTGTGGTTGACAGTAAGTTTGTTTGTTTGTTTGTTTGTTTATTCACCATATGAAATATTACAATTTTTGGCTTCGTCATACAATATACAATTTAAATACCCTGTAATATACATTAAAATTGCTGTTTACACAGGTATACAATTTGTGATCTATATGTACAATATTAGCTGTTCAGATCCATTTAGCTCCATGCCCTACTCAGTACTTAATAAACATGTAAACGTATATATAATACCCACATCATTTTATGAAATCAGAATAAAATAAAAGTGAAGTAAAACAGACCAGTATCGGTATGAGATTATCAAGATACAGTAATAATGCATTAAATATATTATATTTGATAAGGACAAAAATAATTATTCAGATTTAGAAACCGTACAGTATTCTTCATATTCTTTTATAGTGTAAAATGATTTGGAAATTAAAAATTCTTTGAGTTTTATCTTAAATCTTCTTGTCGAATGTATTTCTTTAAGTTGGGGTGGTAGCATATTATAAAATTTAGAGCCAGAAAAGATTATGTTCTTCTTTGCAAATTCACCTCTGTAAGAGTTCAAGAAAAGGTCAGTACCTCTTCTCGTATAATGATTATGAACATCTGCATTTCTAACTAAATTAATATTTTTGTTAGTTTTAACAAATGTGATTACGTAATGTAGTTAGATTCCAGTCATTGTTGGTATTTTTAATTTGGGAAAAGTATTCCTGCAAGTTTGATTATATTGTAATTTCCCAATAATTCGAATAGCTCTTTTTTGTAGTGAAAACAATTGGTTAAAGCTAAGACTATTTATAACTCCCCATAGAGAGGCATTATATTCAAGGTGTGAATGAAATAACGAAAAGTAAACTACAATCAATGTCTCTTGTGTTATAACCTGTGATAGTTGCACCAATAAGTATATTGTTTTATTTAGTTTGCTATAGAGGTTTTCAGTCTGTTTTTTCCAATTAAATTTACTATCAATATTAATACCAAGAAAATTTATAAATTCTGATTTGAGAAGTGTTCTAGAGCCTGGATTATTTTCTCTGTGGAGGACCAATAGGCACAACACAATTTAAAACCTTGACTCATCTTTCCATAGATCCTTCATTCACTCCTCAGTTGTCCAAGTTCTGTGTTCTAATGCCCACTTTAAGCCTCTTCTATTATTTTTTATAGCAGCAGAGCTGAGCCTCCTGTGCACTGTACTTGTAGATATTTTGGTGTTTGTGAGTTCTGTTGAGTATTACTGAAGTTATCAACAGTAGAAACTACTCTTCCTTTTTGGAGGTCTTCCTACTCAAGGTCTTTCTGTATGTTTAAGATCCTTAGTACTGTATTTTTTGGACCATAAGACGCACCTTTTTTTTAAAAGGGTCTTGAAAGTTGGGTGCGTCTATTGGGCCAAGGTAAACTAAAAAAAAATTAAATTACGGTAAATATTGCTTGTAATTCCATAATCATAAACAAGGTGTTGTATGGATAAGTTAGTTGCAAATTTTGGCACATACTGTACATCAGTGAACTTATCACAGTCGGTAAAATGAGGATAGCGGGAAGGCAGGTATACAAGGTGAAAAGAAAAGAATATTGGATTCTTGCATACAAAAGAAGTTCTCTTTTGGGTGGTCTAAATGAAGGCAATGGCCTTTAAACAGCCTGACATTGTGCACTTAAAGTGATTTGCACAGTTTCCATTGTATAAATTCATTATTTGTGTATGAAATGAAGTATATTATTCTTTTTAAATATTTTCGTTTAGAATCATATTAATTGTATTTGTTAAATTTCCATCCTAAACCAAGGTGCGTCTTATGGTACAGAGCATCTTATAGTCCGAAAAATACGGTTTATCCTGTTTCCTGAAATTAGAGGGTGAATGAGTATAAAAACATTATTTATGAACATAGAGACAAGTTTAAAGGCTTGAATTACAGAAGAAACACGTAATTAAAGAATCATGTTTGCAAATGTTCAAATTGATGACCGTCATTGTCCAGACAAAGCTGATAATGCAAACGTCACAACACAGTTCATTTGGAATTTCGCGACATTGTCTTTCAATTTTCAATTTCAATGCATCAATTGTTCTTGGTTTTGTGTGATAAAACTCTGTCCTTGAGGTATCCCCTTAAAAAGAAGTCCATTGGCGTGAGTTCTGGGGAACACGCAGGGTATTCAATGCTACCCCTTCGTCCAATCCGTGTGTTTGGATAAGCTGCATGGAGGTAAGCTCTTACATCTCGATGGTAGTGTAATCTGTACATCTGTAATTCAAGCCTTTAAACTTCGTCTCTATGTTCATAAATAATGTTTTTATACTCATTCAGAGTGTTAGTACATTTTTTTTAGACAACCTGTATTTTAAAGCATCACCTACTGCGTAAGAACATTTGTGTAAGTAATTTACAGGATCCTGTAAATCATTACAAGATGAAGTGTAAAACTGAAGAGTGTCATATTAAAAGAGCTGATTTGATAATAGCAGAATGCTTCTAAAACAGCTTCTCTACATCTGCACAGACCATGCTGGATTGACAACATTGCCATTTTATTTCTTGAAGTAACAGTAGCAAAGAGTTACATATCAGTGGGAGCAAAAGTTAATAAGAAGTCTGTTTGCGATAAGAACAGCTATTTCTATTTCAAATATCTGTAAATGTACCGACATTTTTAATAAGAGTGTCAGCCAAGCGAAACATAGCTAAAAAAAATTAGGATAAAAATATAGTTTGGTGATGGTAATGTGTATTAGAGGCATATCAACAGCTAAAAATTATAACACATAATGATGATTCAGTAAATAAATTGAATGGTGTTATGCAGAAAACATCCAAGTCACAAAGATTGAAATGTCTGAAAAATTTGTCTGCAACTTTTAGATATAATTTATTTTGGAGTGGTGATAAAGAAGGGAGCAAAATACAGAGTGGGAACTGCATTTGAGCTCAGTTTTCATTAATTTTTCATACTTCAATTAATTTTATGTGATTAGTGGTCGTTTCCTGCAGGCTGAGAATGTAAGAACCCTGTGGTTTAGCTTTTTCACCTATAGAGTGCAGCACCAGACAGATAAAAGTTGGAAGCTCTCTGATTATCATAGAAATGTTCCAGATATCATAACCCAATTTTTAGAGTTTTCAGAGTTAGTCACTTTCTACATAATACCATTCATTAAGTTTTCGATAAGATGAGATGTATTACATTCCAATGTACATGTCTCATCTACTGAATAAAGTCCTTGCATACATGGATACTTCTTAAGAGGTTTTTAAAAAATGTGTTTCCTGATAATGCTTTTATTTTATTAGGAAGACAGACAGCTTAATGCATTCATAATAAACACCTTTTTGAATAGACAAATGAAGATCAACCTGTATCAAGTATTGTCAGGGGCATAGCCAGGAATTTTATTAAGAGGGAGGCAAACTCTACATAATTCCAAACACAATTATTCTTACTTATTAGGCTAAACTATACATTAGTCTATGATATTAAGAATTAATTTACTATTATGAACAATAATAGTTATATTACAACAGTAAATTAAACAACTGTTCCGTGAGTTAAATCTCAATGAAGTTAACTCCAAATTCTAGTGATAAGTTATGAGGCAGGTATCAGTTTTTTTATCATTTGAAAATCAATTTCAAATAATGAAATACCAGTATATAAATATTCACACAGTTTCCCGATCCCTAGTTATGAACACCAGCTGAATTCAACTAGCCTGAAAAGTATTTAATTCAACAGATAAGGCATTCTGGACGGGGGCATTTATCCCCCTTCCCCCACCCCCCACATGCTGATGGCCCTGATTGATATTATCATTAGTCTCTGTAAATTTATTTTCATTATTCACATGGAAGGTTATTAGAGATAAAATATATTGACAAGGGAGGGTTAAGACTTCAATTTTCTTAAGTAAAAGTTTGCAAAAATCTCTCTTGTACACACCACAAACTATTGTTTGAATGGTTTTCTTAAGGGAGAAAAAAAAATGTTTCCCAAAAATATTCTTCCATATTTCACTATTGAATGAGAAAATGCAAAATAAGCTAATTTTATTATATCCACAAAGATTTATTACAGTCTTTGTTGCATATGTTACAGATATATATATATTAAATGTGCTCTTTCCAGCTAAAAAATTTGTCTACCGGTGTACCTAAATATGTTGTACTATCAGTTTGTGTCAAATAATCTTCATCATTTGCAGTATGCAGCACACGTGTTGATCATCTGTATGTCTGGAATTTAATTATATTTGTCTCATCTATGTTAAGTTACAATTATTGATTTGCATTGAATCAAGAACACATGATTGAATCAAGAACACAGTATATCTATACTGGAGTGAGGGGAACACAAATCAATTGCTCCATCGAGGAACCCATTGAGCCTCTCCTGAGTTGAAATGATTAATACTGCATCCAGTCCCCCAGCTTAATTCTTGTATAATATCACCAAGAAATAAGCTGCATTAAGCCTCATAGAGGACGGGTATCACCAGATGCCTCTGGCTCATTGTTGCTGGGTTTGTATGAATCATTTTAACAACAAAACCCAGCGGTGGTGGTAATAAATTGACAATAACATACTACTTACATTCAAACCAAGATGCAATCTTCCCATCCTCTTCTGCGTCTTCATATGTCAAATAAACCAAAATAAACAAACTAAACAAATGCGAAATCAACAGAAGTCTCAATCCGAGCATAACAGCCACCTATAAGAATGCACCAAAATGTGAAACACACTTATAGTTTCCTGTTATATTTAAAAACTGTAGATCAGGCAGAAGTCATCAAGCAGAACTGGAGCATCGATCTGAATATAACAGGCATCACAAGGTATGTAATACACCTGGTTGCATACCTGGATAGCTATGCAACTACGTGTGTGACATAGTACTCTAGTGTTCTGTTATATTTAGAGAGTGTAGATCAGGCAGAAGTTACCAAGCAGAACTGGAGCGTCGATCTGAAATTAACATGCATCATGAGGTATGTAACACACCTGGTAGCATACCTGGATAGCTATGCAACTACGTGTGTTCTGTTATATCTAGAGTGTAGATCAAGAAGAAGTTACCAAGCAGAACTAGAGCATCGATCTGAATATAACAGGCATCATGAGGTATGTAAATCACCTGGTTGCATACTTTGATAGCTATGCAACTACGTGTATGACATAGTACTCGAGTGTTCTGTTATATTTAGAGAGTGTAGATCAGGCAGAACTTACCAAGTAGAATCGGAGCATCAATCTGAATATAACAGGCATCATGAGGTATGTAACACACCTGGTTGCATAGCTGGATAGCTATGCAACTACGTGTGTGACATAGTACTAGGGTGTTCTGTTATATTTAGAGAGTTGATGAAATTCTCCAGCTGCAGAAGGAGTAAGCTGGATAACCATGGAAACTGTAGTTTACATTGTCTGTTTATCTTACTGTGAATTAGAATGGCATAAGTCAGTGGCATACCAAGGCTACTTGGCGCCCGGGGTTAATTAGATGGTAGTCGCCTCCTAACACTAAAAGGTTGAAGGTTCAATGAGTTTAACTTAAACACAGTTTAATGTTCACAATTATTTATTTTTAATAAGTAGTATGTTACTTCAACACATCATAAAGAGAAAAATATGAATGAAATAAAACTGTAAGTATTATAAGGTTAGCTTGTTTGAAAAAAAGAGAAAAGAAGTTTCAGAAACATAACAAAATTTTTTAAATGTGCCTTCCTAGGGTTGATGGATGAAAAACTAATTTATAATAGATTTGAGGTCTATAGTAGCAGCCACATCACGTTCAATTGATAAAATTGCTAAATTTCTTAGTCTTTCTTTCGCCCGTACACCGTAAACATTTCCTGTGTACTCAGCGCCACGACCTATTTCGTATTGTCTATAAATATTTTAAAACAAAACGTTTATTTCACTTCTAAATAATATTACTGCAGTATTTAACAAAGTAATAAACAAAATTTGACCAATAAAACCTTATATTTTGCCTGAAGAAATTATTTTTTCTTAAACTAAAAAAATACTTTTTCAATTTTGGCGCCCCCTTCTTTACGACGCCCGGTGCGGCCGCCCCATTCGCACCCCCCTTGGTACGCCACTGGCATAAGTGCCATGGTGTTTATAGTTATGGATTATTTTGTAATTTTTAATTTCAAGATAAGGCTGTACTGTTGTTCAGACCAAAGAACTTCCCTGTGATGAATGTGATCTTTAGTGTGCAATTAAGTTGGCAACCAATAAAAATCTGCCTAGCCACCTGTGATGGTACCCCTTCTCCTCCAGCACCGAAGTGATAATTATATCTCCTCTCACCCCTCTAAGTTGCAGGTCACCCAGCAGGAAAGTTCTCTGCTTTGGACAACTATACCAGAAGTCCCCATTTCCAGGGTACAGACCCTGGAATATATTTGTCCCTCTATTATCTTCAGATTTACCTTAACTTCCTCATTTGACAACTTTATCCATTTGAATCTTAGAAAAATAGATTTGATACCTAATGCCCATTGTATTATGTTTGGAAGTGCAGTATGTGCTCTTGAATTCCAGTATCTTTCAAACTAACAAAGGGGTAATAAGATGTGATTTCAAAGTGTTATTGGTAGAGGCACCTGTTTTTCACAAAGTGCAAATGCAACATTTTTAAACTTAAAATCACAAATAGACTAAAAATGCAGAACATGAGTATACTGTTTCAGGTTGCTAGCCAGGTGAGTGATTGGAAAAATTCTGATGTTTCAGAGGAACATGCTTCCTCCATTTTCAGGGAGACTGAAGTGCTCGTGAATTTCTCTTCGATCTCCCTGATAACACAGTATACGTATTAATATAGTAAGGAAACGAAACTCAGTCCGTTTTTCTGCCAGACGAACATGCGCGTGCATATACCTAGCAATCTTAGCAGCCATAAACTAACACTACAGTAACTACTGCTGAAAGTATGTAAATAAATAGGAATTTTGAATTTATTGGAACAAGCGTGTTTCGAAAGGACCTTATTGTTCTGCTGGTAATTGCAGTATTAATAAAGGAAGAAATCCTGAATTGCATTTCTTCACTTTCCCGAAAGATCCAGAAAGGTAAAAACAAAAAAATACGTAATATTTATTGTTGGCCTACTGGCTTACTCATGACACGTATTCTGGTGTGGTTATGTTTCAACTTACTTTAATGTAATATCTTTATTCTTTTGTACTGATTTCTGGTGTAAAAAAATGAGTCATTAATGGATTAATAGTCAACGAGAAGACCTACTATTTTACATATTTTAGTGAAAATTGCCGTCTATGCTTTGAACACATTGAAAAAAGCCAGTTTATGAATTCCTATAAGAACTCTTTAATTAAATTCTCAATTCCACATGATCAGGATTTTTTGTTTTGTTCAGTAGAGTTCACCCAGGGTAGATAGCCCTACAATTGAAGTTGTATGTTACCATATAACATAGAGAAACAAAATACACTCTCAACAGTGAAGTGCAGGATGAACAGCGTGACAAACCTATATTCAAATACTACCCTTTAATATCATTGTAATTTAAATGATGAAAAATACTAGGCGTAGATACAGTTTTTAACAGCAGCCTATTTAGATATGGTTTACCTGTTCTTAACTTGAATATAATACCTGTTTCATTATTTCTTAAAATTAAAGTTCAGATTTGCAATAAAGAAGAATATTGTGCGTTTTTCTCTCTTAATATAAAATATTTTGTGATGTGTTCAAGTATTTTCCCCAAGTCATTTGATATGATGAGTTACTCGACACATAGAGTGCTAGTGTCGTCCAGTTAACATGTTGTCATAGGACTTCTAACACACAGTTTCTCTGCTGTATTAATGCCTATACCGTCCTGCTAATAACACTGTTCCTCTGAAATGGAGCTTTAGCACCTGGCTAGCAACCCAAGAACAGTATACTCAGACCATATGCCAGGAAAACCTCAAGGCATTCACTTATTCACCAAAATCATGAAATAGTTGATATAGCATGTGAATTACATTGGAAGCAATTTGAAGGTGCCAACCATTCATAGCAGCCAGTGGCGTAATTACGGGGTGGCAAGGAGTGGCAGTTGCCACCCCAGAATTCCCAAACCCCTCTTTTTGCCACCTCAAAAATCGGCAGTAAAAATATCAGCTATTTGCAAACAAGTGAAAAATTACAGTTTATAAACGTGGCACAATCTTGATTCTTTATTAAACTTAACATTTATGCTGGTATGGTATGTAAAAAAGTTTTAAAAATGCTTAAACTACACCATTTTATTGCCAAATTTTAAAAAATTTCCAGACCCCCCTGGCAGACCTTGCCACCCCAGTTAAAAAGCTAAAATTACGCCCATGATAGCAGCAACTGTGATTCAATTATGAAGGTGAACAATGACAATAAAAATTGATAATTGGCGTTTCAATTTTGTAACAAATCAATAAATACTAATATTGAGAGTTAATTTGCATTTTGAAAATGAAACTAAGGTAGGCTACATAAATTAAAATTAGTGTCTGCTGAAGTATTTATTCCCTAAAAATCCCAACAGAAATAGCAAAATTGTTGAAATTAAGTAAAAATAAGTATTGTGTTCAGGTTGTATTTTTTCACAAATTGACGGATTGTAGATTCGTAAATTCCATTCTTCTCTTCAATTATTTCCATTGGTTATAGGTAACCCAGTTCCATACTGATAGTAGAATCAACCATAATAGCATGACATGAGGTCTCATTAAAAGCTATTATATCTATCCTTCTTGTAGAGCCATACAGGAGATTTCTTCATGAATCTGCCATCCTTTAAAATGTAGAACTTCTGCTATTTTCACTCTCATCTATGATGCCTTTATTATGCAGCAATGATCCACAATCACAAAATCCTTAGATGTGTCATGAAGTTTCGTTCTCAAAGCAGCCATGTCTACATCGGGTATCATCTAAAGATCGGCCAGGAATTGCTCGAACATACCAATGTTGGCATTCATTTTAAGGTAGCCAGTATCTTTTAGAAAATATTTGCCACAATTCGTAAATTGTATATTTTTCACTATTTTTATTTAATTTCATCAACAATGTTGCTATATTTCATATTTCATATTTATTTAATCCATTTTGACCGCAGTTCTGCGGTATAGGATACAATATAACAACAATATAACAAACTATTATAGTACAAGGGTACAAGAATAATATTAGAAATACATACATTGAAATATAAAGAGATACAAAGAAATACAAAGAAATACAGGATCAATACAACACTACAAAACAATAAATAAATAAATAAAAAGTGCATATAAAGGATATAATATTGAGTTGGTTCTAGCACGTATACTTCACTTTTTGTATAAATTCAAATTCAAATTCAAATTCTTTATTGGTCCTGAGAATCACTATGTACAACGTACAATTTGATATTGGACAAGTCAACATATAATTAAACTAGACTAAGCTAAAATAATAAAAAAAATAAAAAATATTATTGTTTATAATAATTGCAAGATGAATCTAAAGTACCTATGCATTTTTTGTAAGGTATTCCTCAACTGAATAAAAGCAATTGTCTATCAAATATGCCTTAAGGGATTTTTTGAATGAGGGTTTTTGGTGGATTAATTTGAGCTGCTTTGGAAGACTGTTATATAATTTAATTACAGAGTAAAAGGTTCCTTTATGAAATAGAGTGATTCTGTGGTGTTGTGAATAAAAATCAGAACGGTGTCTGGTGTAGTGCGAGTGTACTTCATTGTTTTTTACAAATGGAGAGTGGCCATCTATTGTAGTTTTACTAATTAACATTAAGCTTTGATATATGTACAAACATGGTAGTGGGAGGATGCCGAGGTTTTTGAATAGGGGTTTACATGAAGCTCTTGAATTTAGCCCTTCCATTATTCTAATTATTTTCTTTTGGGTTCTGAAACATTTAATAGCTGAAGATGATCTTCCCCAAAATGCTAACCCATATGCAAGGAGAGAGTGGATGTATGCAAAGTAAACTATTCTGAGAGTTTCCTTACTAGTACAGTTGGATAAAATTCTCATTAAGTAGGTGACTTTACAGGTGACTGGAGGTTTTTTCAATAATAAGAAAGCTCCATCCTGGGCTCATGATGGGGTGTTGTGTGTCCTGTCCATTGTTCTTTTTGTTTGTGTTGTCCTAGAAAAAGGTGAAGTATTACTATACTAAGGTGACCATTCGTCACCAAACAGCTGTCCCGGAATTTTATGTACCTTAGTCTATCCTAAACTAAACTTCGTGGCTCTACATCCCTGGAGGGACTATCCTTGCCATCTGACTGCTGCACTATCTAAAGGCGGAATTACTGCATTTTCATTGATTATGTACTATAGGCAAATGGTAGTATTGGGATTATGTGATTAGCACGCTGACACCCATGGCCGTCAATGATGGTTTCTGTGACTGGAGCCGCTACTTCTCAATCAGGTAGCTCCTTAGTTTGTATCATGAGGCTGAATGCACCCTGTCCCAGATCTCCCTATCTCAGTAAAATCCGAGAAGGTACCGGGGATCGAACCCAAGCCTGCAGATCAGAGCCAGCGATGCTAACCACACGAGACCATGCAAGCAGTGCATGTACCTTGTCAGGAAGCATAATGTCCTCTTTTTTAAGTGCTGATTTTGTCTCTATGTATGAAATTGGCCAACAGTATGGAAATAAAACTGTAGTTCTTCGCAGTAAGAAATTTTATTTTTCTGATAAGGGTTAAAAATGTTAAAATCTTGATAAAAGTCAACCTTACTCCCTTAACTTAAAACGTATCTGGGTCCGTATTTCTTCTGTTAAATAAAATTCTGTGATTATATGATGACTGCACTGTAAGAAGTATTTCCTTTGAGAAGAAAGTGCATGTAACTGTGCATGTGAATTACTGTTTTATTATTATAAGACAATGACTTCTGGGAAATAAAGTGCATGTTTCGATCAGTTGCTCAAGCCAATAGACTTATGATATCATGACATGTCCTGATTTTTATTCATAAAAATACGGTTACCTTATACTATATCAGTAAGTAAAAGGTTTCTTTAAAAAAAAATTATTACTTTTTTTTGGTGATGTTAATGGCGTAGTTTTGGAGCAGGCATGACTGATGATTGAAATGCTGAGCAGAAATTATGAGTAACCTCATTCAACATTTCTATCAGCTGTGCTACAGCATTGCGCATACATTTAAGATATAATGAAATGTACTTATGGATTTGACACATTAGCTTGGCTTCAAAAGTAGCACATATATTTCCTTTATTTTGATATAAAAATCACTTACGGTATTTTGAAAGAAGTAATGATATTAATGATTTTTTTTTTCTTTTTAGGTGTGTTACTTGGAATTTGATAGAAAAGACATAATTATGAACAAGTTAGTTGCTACTACTTTAGAATCAAAATGTTATGTTTTTGATGTCAAGACACAACACCCAAAGAAAGGTTTTGATACCTAACAGAGAAGGTGAGTCAACATTTGATAGCTAAAATGTAGTTTCATTGGTGGGTATATCAAGTTATACCAAGTCCTTTATACTTTCGGGTAGGGCCTAATATTTTTGGGTGAATGAGGAAATAAATAAATAAGTAAATAAAACTAAGGATGTAAATGTAAAAGTTTCATAATGTAGAGTGTTTTGGGATGAAATCAACAAAACGTAAGTGGCCAGTGACTATCTGATTGATCAACAGTCTATTTTGCAAGCCATCTCTTTTAGGGAGTGTAAGTTCATGACATGACCCATTCCCTCAAAAAACTCCGTAAATAAAACTAAGGATGTAATGATTATCTTTATGTGCTTATTCCTCTACGTTCATTGGACTGTAGCACTAGATATATAAAATCCCAAAGAAAGTTCACTCTGCATCTATTTGTGTAAGGCTTTTTTCACAGTGCTAATTCCAAATCATTAATTAAATTAAAAGACGTTTAAAAATTAATTAAATAGCTGGCAAGATAAAGAGGTGATGAAAGGGAGCCTAGGAGTCAATAAGAACAAAAATCTGTAAATGAGGAAATAAACAAAGCAAGCAGGAAATAAAGGGAGAAAGAAAAATGGACTGGAAAGTATTTTGCTTGTGCTGTAATCAGCATGAAACCAGATTATTGCAATACAGTAGAAGCCCGAAATAGCACGGTTTGAAATATCGCAGATTCGGATGTAACGCGGGGGAAAGTATGTTCCCCAATATGTTCCCCAATATGTTCCCCAAATGTACCGTAGTTTTATAAATAAATTTTTATTTTGGAAGTTGACTTAAAACAGTCAAAAATTCTGCAAAGAGTGGTTCTGCAGTACTTTTTTTTTTTACAGTTAGACCTGCCCTCGCCCGCTAGTTGACCATCACCACCACATTCCAAAGGATTTAGCAGAAGTAACGGAACATAGAATGAATAATGTAGTTCTATAAGGATTTAAAAAATCTGCACCTGCCAGAAATTCTTAAAACCTAGGAAAGTTTAAATATGACTTTAGTTTGAATCATGCATTTGGATTGTAAAGTCGTGAGTTCGGAATACAAAATGTCACAGAAGCGGAAAGCATATTCAGTAGGAGATAAATTGAAAATGATTGATCATGTAAAAAACGGGGAAACGGGAATATTATACCTGAATATTACAGTGTATGTTTTAGTAAATGCTGTATGTTACTCTCAGGAATTAGAAAAATTCTCGCACCCCATCTGCGAAAGAAGAGCCGTAAATTGAGATCAGTTATAGGACTGGATTAAATAGCATAACTGATGAGTAATTTTTAAAACTAGTGTATTTTATATTGCTGTATAACATTGTAATTTATTAGTGAACCAATGTTCTCCTCCACAGGGTCGGTTTTTGTCACTTCTTTGGTCACATTTCGATATACCGCGGTAAGGTTATAACGCAGGGGTAAAGCATGTCCCCTGTCAACCCCGTTATATTGGGCTTCTACTGTATATTAGGATGACTAGCACAGCATGGAATCACTTTCCAGCCTGCATCATTGTAGCTTAGAACAGTGGCAAAGCATGGGAAGGTTGCTCTGCCACGTCAGTGCAGTCGGCTCCTGGTTCATGTGAAAAACTTCTGCGTGGAGGTTTTTAAATATAGGCACAATTGAACTATTGTGGCAGAGGAGCACTCTTGCCTGACATAACACACAGTGTCTTGCCATGCACTTCCTTCACAAAAGTATCACTGGACAAAGCTGTCTTCCAGTATCATAGGGTAAACTGATGTTAATGAATCTTTTAAGAAAAACAGTGTCCTTTTATTAAAGAAGCATTAACTTTTTTCTCAAGAATCCAAGATTATTAATATATATTATTAGGCAGACAAGATGTCTTGAAGAAATAAGTATGGAATGTTTATTAATTACATTGAGTGAAATCATTAATGATTAACACACCATTACACTGCTTTACAGGTTAGTTCGTTCCTCCTATGCTTTTTTTAGCATACACATCAATAACTTGATTAATGAATTCCTGACATTTGTTAGAAGGCTTTTGTTCTTGATCCTAGAGTTTTCAATCCGAAGAAAGAAGAGAGAAAAATGCCGGATTTTCAATGAGAAAATTCAACTGATCTTATGAGGAATAATCTAAAACTAAAATCTGTGGCACTTCATCCCTGAAGGGACTAGGCCTACTGTCCAACCACTGCATCATCTACCATAGCCAAATGGCAGGATTGGGAGCATGTAGTCACCATGCCAACACCCATGGCCATTAATGACGATTTCCTTGACCGTAGCCACTACTTCTTTATCAAGTAGCTCTTCAGTTTGAATCAAGAGGCTGAGTGCATCCTGTTCCAGGCCTTGCCATCTCAGAAAAATCCGAGGAGGGACCAGGGATTGAACCTGAGCTTGCGGATTCATAGCCAGCGACTCTAACCACAAGACCATGCACATGGTTCTTATGAGGAATTATTATTATAACACATATGAATGTGTAAATTACAGTATCTGTTATCTAATTATAGTATCTACTGAACAATGCAAACAAACAGAACACTAAGATATGAATACTTCACAACACGCACACTCACAGAAAACACATGTTGTAGGGCAGTTGACAGGTTAAAACATCCTTCCTTAACTAGCCATATCTTAAATACAGATTAATTTTTTGCAGATACCTTGATCTTGTTCAAAAAATTATTGCATTTTCAACAATATGCACGTCATAAAAAATAGTTTTTTAAGCTAAATACAATACTAATTAGAACCTCGCAACTCATATGATTCATTTCCCCGTAAACACAATTATAATATCAAATCGTCACCTATTTAAAAAAGCCTGCTTTTAATTTTATCTTATTAATTATTATCTAATTGTAAATAAATTGCATACAATGAATCAAAGTAGCCAGTTAAACTTTCAGAAATACTTAATTTTTGCTGATTCTAAAAATATGAAATCGTGTGGTTGACTGTATGAAAAGCATTTGTCACTTAAATTAATGCTTAAAGCACCTATCCTGTCCCAATTTTGATACCTATGCAGAAAATTACCGTCCAAGTCCTAAAAAGAACAAAATATTTCATTAATATGTAGGCTATACAAAGAGAATATGTACCGTAAACCAAATAGTTAATCGTGTTGAAACGTTAGCCCATGAATCTGACAGACCAATTCACTGCCCATAAAGCTGGAAATTATGAACTCTCTAAACGCTGGCCATAAAAGCCTAAATACATACGTGAAATAGTTAATCTCCTACATTTGGCACATGAGAGTTTTTATTTATTGCCAATAAGCAATTGTAACATTGTAACATTGTATCATTCATACATATAGTCATTAATAGAAATGAGATTAAATTGTTTATGAATTTTTATTATGATCATATTTTACTTCTGCCACTATAATTATTGCTCTCCCGAGGGGTATTAAAGTTTTCAGATGATTATCAACACATAAAAGTATTTAAGTGAAATATTAGGAAGATGTTACTTAGCTTGCTCTCTGCATGAGTTAAATAATGGAATTTCTGATCATACCAGTGATATATTTTATTGAATGCTTTTACTTGCAGGCTCATAAATCTACAATATGGGTGGTTCGACACTTACCAAAGAATAGAGACATATTTGCTACTTGTGGTGGCGGAGGGACAGTGTGTCTTTGGAAATAGTAAGTATTGCTTCTCAAGGACTAATAAAATTATAAATGTTGTATACATTTCAGCTGTCACTGTTTTAATTTAGTGGTATAAATTTTGTTTACAACAAAAGTTGTTTCCTTTAGGCATTTACTGTTTTATTGTATATGTTCCATAACATACAAAGAGTCCAATGCAAGAAAGGGGAGTGTTAAGATTGTTTTCACTTTTCAGGAAATGGATTGTAACTTTAGAACAGTACATTAACCAAATAATATTAAACGTTCGAACTATCTCACGTACATTAAGATTTGTACTGTTGAGAGTTTTAGGTTGTCAAAAAAAGCTGTTAATAATATATATATATATATATACAGTGGACTCTTAGTAATTCGAACCCCAAGGGGAATTAGAAAATAAATCGAATTATCCAAATTTCGAATTAACCAAAACTGTGACTTTTTAAACGGAAATGCCGGCTAAATGTTAAAAATAAACTCATTGCAATAAATAATAATTATTGTATAGTGAATCTTACCTATGACTGCCATCCTGTTGTTAGGATATTATATGAAACCATTTTTTTTTTCACTAAAACTGTAACCCTAAATTTAATAAAGGAACTGGTGTATGCTCTGCGCTTTGACATTTTCAAACACAGTCACACTTGGAGGATAGAATGAACACTAAAATTTTCACAGAAGTGTTGAAGCCCTCCAAGACTGTAGCGGAGGGAGTGAACTTCGCATTCCATTGAATAAGATAACTGTGGTTAAAAATACACTTTAGTATGGTACCTGCTGGCTGCTACAGACTAGGGTTCTTCAGCGAAATAGAGAATTCTTGTGGAATTCCTGGAAGCAATGAACTCTTGGAATCCTTACAACATTAGCATTAGACAAATTTTGGCTTCAATTTATCCAAATTTAGCTTAAAAAATTCGAATTAATTGCAATCTTTTAACATACATTTATATAGGAATTTCAAGGGGAATGAGCATTTATTCGAATTATACAATATTTCGAATTATCCAACGTCGAATTAAACAAATTCGACTGTATATATATATATAAAATTAATTAGCCTACTACAGACTCCAGGTTTAAAAAGATTTAGGGGAATTCCCAAATTATTGATATAATAACATCCTCCTTACAGCATCATACATATTAACTGAATAAATAATTGGTCAGGCTATCCCTTTAGTTGTGGTATAGTGAGTCCCATGCAAGAATTGGCCAATGGCGCAGGTTCCTGCGGCGCGGTGGGCGCAGCTCCAACTCCTGAGCAATCGGGTGATATATCTACGCTAATAAAGCTGCGATTGGTGTAATGATTCAGGCTCTCACATTTACAGTTAAAATTACAATGAAAATAAACATGCACCTGATCACAAGAGATGTTGGAAATGTTCTCCTCTTGCATCCACACAATAATGGCACCTTTTTAGGAAATTTTCTTTCACGCGCATAAGTTCAGCTTCCGAGATAAAGTTAATTTCTCTTGTGATATTGTCTTGAAGTTCTTCTAATGTATGGGAAATTGACCTGTACACTTTCTTTTTCAAGTTTCCCCATAAATAATATTCACATGCTGTTAGAAGAACTTGAAGACAATATCACATAGGCCTATCACAAGAAAAATAACCTCTATCTCAGAAGCTGAACTTATGCGCGTGAAAGAAAATTTCCTAAGAAAATTTCCTAAAAAGGTGCCAGTATTGTGTGGATGCAAGAGGAGGACATTTCCAACATATCTAATGATGAGGTACGTGTTTATTTTCATTGTAATTTTAACTGTAATTATGAGAACCTGAATAATTACACAGATCGCAGCTTTATTAGCATAGGTAATTCACCCGATCGCTCGGGAGTTGGAGCTGTGCCTGCCTCGCCGCAGGAAATCGCGTAATTGGCCAACTCTTGTGTGGGACTCACTATATTATGAACACATACGTATGTCTTAATTGTGCATGTTAAATTCTTAACTTGCAAATCAATTAGGCTAACATTTTTTAAAATATAACAGAAGTTATAAAAATAAAGTCAGGTAAAGTGATGTAACAAAGTGCTAGAATGCCTTTGTTTAATCAGTGATAATTGCAGTTATAATATGCAGAAAATAAATTATTCTTTAATCAATTTTTGAGTTAAGCTCCAGATTGATTTATTAAGCAAGGCTTACAGGAGAACAGAGGTCTAGTTTGATAAGCATATGTGAAGGAATAGGTGAGTAGTGTTATGTGTCAAAGCTACCTGTATTGCATCTTTCAAAGCCATGTATGAACACTGTTAAACATTATGTTGCCATGAGAACTGATTTGCATTTGATAGATTCTTTCTAATATGTTAGACCATAAATTATGCAGTAAATTGGGCATTACTCCGGTACCGGTCAATCGATTTGGTCCAATATCAACAGGCTTCTTCCCATGGCCGTTATAAATGCGTATACCAAGTTTCATGAAAATCCAATAAAGCATATTTGAGTTATCATGTGTACACACACATGGACAGGCATTTCCTGTCTCTCATACAATTTCATAAAGTACCATTCTGGCACTTAATGAGCAATAACAAACAATAAAACTAATTAAGAATGTTATATTTACTCACCTTTGCCATAAACACTGGATAGGTTGATGTAAGAGTTACTGTTGTCTACAAGTTTGTTTTTGTGTGACATTCCCAAAAAGAGGGCATTATACACAATTCTATATTTCACTTTTCACATTGGTAGTTACTTCCCGCTCTTTTGCAACAAGCCGAACACATGCTACGATGCAAATTGTTCCCTTTTTTCATTTGCCACAGTTCTAGGAAAATGATGAGTTGATGAGTTAGGGCTTCCTCTGAACAGGAGATATATTTCTATCTTGCTGCATTCCCCTCAAGAGTAGGTGAGGTATTTCTGTCTCTCCTTCTTTCACTAAATTCTAATTAATTGAAACTAAAATTCTTGGTGCAGATTTGTTTTTCCTCATGATGACAAACAGTCCAGCTAAAAACAAACTAAAGTTTTTTTTAAAGATGGCTTCTTGGATAATCAGCCATGTCAACATTATTGAGTTTGAACTTTGTTGAGTCTCTCAAGTTGCATTCTTGGGGTTATAACCAGGGCATATGTATGAGTCAGGTCATTTATTTCAGCATTGTCTAACACCTGAAATAGACCAAACAGTAATATTTCTTCTTGAGAGAGACCTTTAGTGGATCACAAACTTTAATTTGGAATAAATGGGGCTATAAAATGATTACTTGACATTTGGGAAGCCAGCAATATGACGCAACGTGCATTTGAACTTGGCAGATAGTTAGAACTGCACAGAAGAGGTATCAGGGGATCCTAACCAGACAGATTTAAAAGGTTAATGAAGAGTGTAAAATTATTTTCTATTAAATTCAATGTTAATTTCTTTTTCCTAGTTAATTATTTATTTATTATCAAAATTATCAAAAACATTACAATATTTTACATATTGTCATTTCGGCAGAAGTCACTAACTCCAAAAATGGCAGTATATACTATTACAGTGATGAAAGGATGCTTCATAGGCAGGTAGAACTCACTCACTACCAACCCATTTTCAACTAACTAATACTTCTAGTTTCACCATGTCCATGTATGCAATGGTTTATTCTAACTTTAAAACAGCTGTATCTCAAAACTAAGATTTTGGACTTAGTGACTTCTGCCGTAACGACGAAGGTAGGCTATGTACTTTCTTTGAAAGCCACCAGATGAACAAAGCTCATTTTTAGGAGCTCAGTATTACCATACCTATTAACAAAAGAGAACAGAGAATTACATATTAAACTTCAAAACAGCAAATTTCACATACTCTTAAATAAAAACTTACCATATTAGAACATGTTTAATGGGTTCCCATCATCATCAACTGTCCTAATAACGACGACCTCATTTTCAAATCACACAACCTGGAGGACATCTGGTGGACAGAGAAGGAAACTTGTCAGTAGATTTCAGCTGATGATGGAGAACCCATCGAAATGTATGTTCTAATTTGGCAAGTTTTTACTTACAACAATTATGTGAAGTTCAGTGTTCTAAAGTTTAATAATAATATTGACATTTCACCATGTTTTCCTGATTAATTTAATAAAAAAAGAGAGGGAACAGAAAAATTTACAAATGTGCACAAACAAATGATTATATTAACCAAAAACAGTTGAACAATTTTTACAAAAAGAATTTCAAAATATAAACTTCACAATTACAAAAATAAACACGATTCCATTTTACAAATATGTTTATATTTAGAAATAGACATAACTGTAAGAATCTAAGATGAAACAAATGAAAGGCAAAAAATTATAAAATGTTATTATTAATAGCTTATAACATGTAATATCTTAAATTGATTGGCACTGTATTTTATGAAGTCAGTATTCTCAGTAATAAGAGATATTATAAAATTCCAAACCGTTGGTAGCTGGTAGTTGGTAGTCGAAGTATAATGTGTGGTTAGTAATGGACGCCATTCACAATGTGCAGTTGCAGTCTGCATTTGGTAGTCGGCAGTCGGGAAATTCATCTTCGACTACCGACTGCACGACTGCAAGTAGCATATTACGAGATTGAAAATTATTTACTAGTGCAAATAAACAGATTAGCATACTACGAGAAAGCAAGATATGTTTATTACATATATTATGCAATTATAAAGCGATTCCTCCACATTTTTATACTGTAAAATGTTTCCCTAACCTCAGTGTCGACTGCATATTGTGAACGCCTCTAGTCCTGCTCCCAAGCGGCCGACTGCAACAGCCAACTGCCGACTACTGACTGCACATGGTGGATAGACCATGACAGTCCAAGTTCTTTTAGGAATTTACATAATTTATCTTTTTTTCTGTTCAGTAACTATCCTTCAAAACGAATGACAGATGATGGAGACTGACAGAATGGGAGTTGTGGGCACACTCAGTTTACTTCAGAACTCCACGTTATCAACTCAGCCTATCTCAAGTCTAGACTGGAGTCCTGACAAACAGGGATTGGCTGTATGCACTGCATTTGACCAAACCCTCAGAGTGTTCATAACGACAAAACTGAACACGTTCTAAGTGTTCACAACACTTCACACATTACAGGTAAAGTCTATTCATTACCATTCAACAATTGAGCCTATTTTTTTTTTTCCAATTCACCTCTCTTATGACTTGTACCTAACATGGACATTTATCAAAGCTGAAATCATTAATGCTGCTTCCAGTCCCCCAGTTTTCATTCTTGTGAATAATGCCAAGAAATAAGCTGCATTAAGCCTCACAGATATTGTACTGTGAGGATGGATATAACCAGATGCATTTGGCTTAATGTAGCTGGGTTTGTATTACTCGTTTCAGAAAATAAAGAATGTATCCCTCTCTTAAAAAATACTACTGTCCACTCCATTATCAAGCATAAAATCATGTATCAGTCTGAATATCACAAAATGTGCTCAGCTTAGAAGTATGCTTTGGGTCATCCTGGTGCATGATGAAACCCTAGCCCTTAATCTTAGTCCTCCAGAAGGTATGACATGTTTCTGCAAGATGGTATGGTAGCCATCTTTATTCAGAGTACCTTAAATTCTGTGAAGACACCCAATCCATTGAATGAAAAATGTCCCTTTACCATGACAGTCCCACCTCTGTGCTTGACTAGTGGCATATTTAGGCATAGGTCTCACAGAACCTGGCTTAAGGCGGCAAATTTTTTGGGGTGGCTCAATTTTTGACTGTACTCAATTTTATAACATAAAAATGAACTTTTCACTATATTACTTAGAATCACCATTCACAAGCGAAAATCTTTTTACTTCTTACTGTAAGTTCAATCTGTATGAATACTGGCATATGACATGTGATCTGATTCTTCTTTATTCCCAATAACAACACATGAATAAATTGTCGTGTTATTTCTGTCAGTAACGTGTTACACAGTAAACACCACTGCAGTTATATAATAACAATTATATTTATATTTTATTTATCTATAAAGATCCCAAAGAGCAAAAATGCTCGTAACTAGGGGCAATACATTATAATACACAGAGAACAACAATATATTTACTAAGAGCTAGGAAATGGTGCAATAATAATAATAAGAAAGGTTCACCCGAAAGGGTATTATTTTTAATTCAGTCTTTGCTGAGTTCCTTCAGTGATTTTGCATTTAGACACTTGGTGGCATGGTAGCGGTCACACTCTTGGTTACATAGTTCGCACACACATGTTTCGCTTGGTAGATGATATTTTTTTGTCTTGCATATTTTATGGTGAAAGCCATGTATCGTGTAACGAGTTATAACATGTCTCAAGTCTTGATTTTCTTTCGTCCAGTTTCTATCTAACATAGCTCCAGTGGTATAGAAATCACCATCTATGTCTCTTTGTTTCGGTCTCCTGCTTTCTATAAGTTTGCTGTATGCTTCTGTAGATGGTAGTAGTAGTTTCAGTCGTATGTCTTCGATCTAGAAGCTCTCTTTTGCGAGTTCATATACTAACCTCGAGGGGGCTGTTTTTCCAACTCTGAGTGTATATTTGAGAAATCTTGCTTTGACTTTCTCAATCCTGTTGGGGTCACTAAATTTCAGTTTTTCCCATATCAATTCTATTCCGTAAGTAACGATCGGTGAGATTGTGGTGTCGAAAAGTAGCATTGCTGTGAGCAATGACAGACGAGCTAAGTTCTTTATGCCGTAGGTTGCTTTTGTGGCTGCTGCTGTTTTTTCTTGTGTATGCCTGTTGAAGGATGTTAGTGTCATTTGCAGGGTTATACCCAGATATTTCACTGTGTTGACTATTTTCAGTGGTTCTGGTCCGATTGTAAGTTGGTCTGCCTTTGGGGTTCTTCCTCCATTTGTAAAAGTCATCTGGACTGTTTTGTCTAGATTTATTAGGAATTCATTTTCATTTGCCCATCTCTGTAGCGCTTGTAGTGACCTCTGTAGCTCGTTTTGATCTGCACTTCCTATAAACGTATCATAAGCGTACATGACCAGTATTGTGCTTGGAGAATTTTCCAGTATTCTTATTATGTCGGCAGTGACCAAGTTGAATAGCAGGCGACTCAATGGGTCTCCCTGTAACACACCATTTGTTTGCATGATTCTATTAGATGTTGTAATTTCGTTGTCGATTTCTATTTGGTTGTACCAGAGAATGTGCTCTATTAAAAGGTACAATAGTTGTCAGTATTTATCCCTACTTACAAAAGTGATGGCTGATGAAAATGGAAATGGGTGCACAAAGATTCATATTACATGCTTGTATACTATTCATAACTTCCTATCTTTTATTATTTTAAATTGAATAGGGATTGCTGATTTGTGATTTTCTTCATCATTGTCTGCAATTTTAATAGTAGTTTGGTTCAGTTCTTAGTTTCTGAATATAATTGTGACTGTTAAGTCTTGTTCTTTATTATGAAGAGTGGCATTTACTGTTGGCCTAGAGGCGAGAAATTTCTATATTTGCTACTGTGGTTGACAGTAAGTTTGTTTGTTTGTTTGTTTGTTTATTCACCATATGAAATATTACAATTTTTGGCTTCGTCATACAATATACAATTTAAATACCCTGTAATATACATTAAAATTGCTGTTTACACAGGTATACAATTTGTGATCTATATGTACAATATTAGCTGTTCAGATCCATTTAGCTCCATGCCCTACTCAGTACTTAATAAACATGTAAACGTATATATAATACCCACATCATTTTATGAAATCAGAATAAAATAAAAGTGAAGTAAAACAGACCAGTATCGGTATGAGATTATCAAGATACAGTAATAATGCATTAAATATATTATATTTGATAAGGACAAAAATAATTATTCAGATTTAGAAACCGTACAGTATTCTTCATATTCTTTTATAGTGTAAAATGATTTGGAAATTAAAAATTCTTTGAGTTTTATCTTAAATCTTCTTGTCGAATGTATTTCTTTAAGTTGGGGTGGTAGCATATTATAAAATTTAGAGCCAGAAAAGATTATGTTCTTCTTTGCAAATTCACCTCTGTAAGAGTTCAAGAAAAGGTCAGTACCTCTTCTCGTATAATGATTATGAACATCTGCATTTCTAACTAAATTAATATTTTTGTTAGTTTTAACAAATGTGATTACGTAATGTAGTTAGATTCCAGTCATTGTTGGTATTTTTAATTTGGGAAAAGTATTCCTGCAAGTTTGATTATATTGTAATTTCCCAATAATTCGAATAGCTCTTTTTTGTAGTGAAAACAATTGGTTAAAGCTAAGACTATTTATAACTCCCCATAGAGAGGCATTATATTCAAGGTGTGAATGAAATAACGAAAAGTAAACTACAATCAATGTCTCTTGTGTTATAACCTGTGATAGTTGCACCAATAAGTATATTGTTTTATTTAGTTTGCTATAGAGGTTTTCAGTCTGTTTTTTCCAATTAAATTTACTATCAATATTAATACCAAGAAAATTTATAAATTCTGATTTGAGAAGTGTTCTAGAGCCTGGATTATTTTCTCTGTGGAGGACCAATAGGCACAACACAATTTAAAACCTTGACTCATCTTTCCATAGATCCTTCATTCACTCCTCAGTTGTCCAAGTTCTGTGTTCTAATGCCCACTTTAAGCCTCTTCTATTATTTTTTATAGCAGCAGAGCTGAGCCTCCTGTGCACTGTACTTGTAGATATTTTGGTGTTTGTGAGTTCTGTTGAGTATTACTGAAGTTATCAACAGTAGAAACTACTCTTCCTTTTTGGAGGTCTTCCTACTCAAGGTCTTTCTGTATGTTTAAGATCCTTAGTACTGTATTTTTTGGACCATAAGACGCACCTTTTTTTTAAAAGGGTCTTGAAAGTTGGGTGCGTCTATTGGGCCAAGGTAAACTAAAAAAAAATTAAATTACGGTAAATATTGCTTGTAATTCCATAATCATAAACAAGGTGTTGTATGGATAAGTTAGTTGCAAATTTTGGCACATACTGTACATCAGTGAACTTATCACAGTCGGTAAAATGAGGATAGCGGGAAGGCAGGTATACAAGGTGAAAAGAAAAGAATATTGGATTCTTGCATACAAAAGAAGTTCTCTTTTGGGTGGTCTAAATGAAGGCAATGGCCTTTAAACAGCCTGACATTGTGCACTTAAAGTGATTTGCACAGTTTCCATTGTATAAATTCATTATTTGTGTATGAAATGAAGTATATTATTCTTTTTAAATATTTTCGTTTAGAATCATATTAATTGTATTTGTTAAATTTCCATCCTAAACCAAGGTGCGTCTTATGGTACAGAGCATCTTATAGTCCGAAAAATACGGTTTATCCTGTTTCCTGAAATTAGAGGGTGAATGAGTATAAAAACATTATTTATGAACATAGAGACAAGTTTAAAGGCTTGAATTACAGAAGAAACACGTAATTAAAGAATCATGTTTGCAAATGTTCAAATTGATGACCGTCATTGTCCAGACAAAGCTGATAATGCAAACGTCACAACACAGTTCATTTGGAATTTCGCGACATTGTCTTTCAATTTTCAATTTCAATGCATCAATTGTTCTTGGTTTTGTGTGATAAAACTCTGTCCTTGAGGTATCCCCTTAAAAAGAAGTCCATTGGCGTGAGTTCTGGGGAACACGCAGGGTATTCAATGCTACCCCTTCGTCCAATCCGTGTGTTTGGATAAGCTGCATGGAGGTAAGCTCTTACATCTCGATGGTAGTGTAATCTGTACATCTGTAATTCAAGCCTTTAAACTTCGTCTCTATGTTCATAAATAATGTTTTTATACTCATTCAGAGTGTTAGTACATTTTTTTTAGACAACCTGTATTTTAAAGCATCACCTACTGCGTAAGAACATTTGTGTAAGTAATTTACAGGATCCTGTAAATCATTACAAGATGAAGTGTAAAACTGAAGAGTGTCATATTAAAAGAGCTGATTTGATAATAGCAGAATGCTTCTAAAACAGCTTCTCTACATCTGCACAGACCATGCTGGATTGACAACATTGCCATTTTATTTCTTGAAGTAACAGTAGCAAAGAGTTACATATCAGTGGGAGCAAAAGTTAATAAGAAGTCTGTTTGCGATAAGAACAGCTATTTCTATTTCAAATATCTGTAAATGTACCGACATTTTTAATAAGAGTGTCAGCCAAGCGAAACATAGCTAAAAAAAATTAGGATAAAAATATAGTTTGGTGATGGTAATGTGTATTAGAGGCATATCAACAGCTAAAAATTATAACACATAATGATGATTCAGTAAATAAATTGAATGGTGTTATGCAGAAAACATCCAAGTCACAAAGATTGAAATGTCTGAAAAATTTGTCTGCAACTTTTAGATATAATTTATTTTGGAGTGGTGATAAAGAAGGGAGCAAAATACAGAGTGGGAACTGCATTTGAGCTCAGTTTTCATTAATTTTTCATACTTCAATTAATTTTATGTGATTAGTGGTCGTTTCCTGCAGGCTGAGAATGTAAGAACCCTGTGGTTTAGCTTTTTCACCTATAGAGTGCAGCACCAGACAGATAAAAGTTGGAAGCTCTCTGATTATCATAGAAATGTTCCAGATATCATAACCCAATTTTTAGAGTTTTCAGAGTTAGTCACTTTCTACATAATACCATTCATTAAGTTTTCGATAAGATGAGATGTATTACATTCCAATGTACATGTCTCATCTACTGAATAAAGTCCTTGCATACATGGATACTTCTTAAGAGGTTTTTAAAAAATGTGTTTCCTGATAATGCTTTTATTTTATTAGGAAGACAGACAGCTTAATGCATTCATAATAAACACCTTTTTGAATAGACAAATGAAGATCAACCTGTATCAAGTATTGTCAGGGGCATAGCCAGGAATTTTATTAAGAGGGAGGCAAACTCTACATAATTCCAAACACAATTATTCTTACTTATTAGGCTAAACTATACATTAGTCTATGATATTAAGAATTAATTTACTATTATGAACAATAATAGTTATATTACAACAGTAAATTAAACAACTGTTCCGTGAGTTAAATCTCAATGAAGTTAACTCCAAATTCTAGTGATAAGTTATGAGGCAGGTATCAGTTTTTTTATCATTTGAAAATCAATTTCAAATAATGAAATACCAGTATATAAATATTCACACAGTTTCCCGATCCCTAGTTATGAACACCAGCTGAATTCAACTAGCCTGAAAAGTATTTAATTCAACAGATAAGGCATTCTGGACGGGGGCATTTATCCCCCTTCCCCCACCCCCCACATGCTGATGGCCCTGATTGATATTATCATTAGTCTCTGTAAATTTATTTTCATTATTCACATGGAAGGTTATTAGAGATAAAATATATTGACAAGGGAGGGTTAAGACTTCAATTTTCTTAAGTAAAAGTTTGCAAAAATCTCTCTTGTACACACCACAAACTATTGTTTGAATGGTTTTCTTAAGGGAGAAAAAAAAATGTTTCCCAAAAATATTCTTCCATATTTCACTATTGAATGAGAAAATGCAAAATAAGCTAATTTTATTATATCCACAAAGATTTATTACAGTCTTTGTTGCATATGTTACAGATATATATATATTAAATGTGCTCTTTCCAGCTAAAAAATTTGTCTACCGGTGTACCTAAATATGTTGTACTATCAGTTTGTGTCAAATAATCTTCATCATTTGCAGTATGCAGCACACGTGTTGATCATCTGTATGTCTGGAATTTAATTATATTTGTCTCATCTATGTTAAGTTACAATTATTGATTTGCATTGAATCAAGAACACATGATTGAATCAAGAACACAGTATATCTATACTGGAGTGAGGGGAACACAAATCAATTGCTCCATCGAGGAACCCATTGAGCCTCTCCTGAGTTGAAATGATTAATACTGCATCCAGTCCCCCAGCTTAATTCTTGTATAATATCACCAAGAAATAAGCTGCATTAAGCCTCATAGAGGACGGGTATCACCAGATGCCTCTGGCTCATTGTTGCTGGGTTTGTATGAATCATTTTAACAACAAAACCCAGCGGTGGTGGTAATAAATTGACAATAACATACTACTTACATTCAAACCAAGATGCAATCTTCCCATCCTCTTCTGCGTCTTCATATGTCAAATAAACCAAAATAAACAAACTAAACAAATGCGAAATCAACAGAAGTCTCAATCCGAGCATAACAGCCACCTATAAGAATGCACCAAAATGTGAAACACACTTATAGTTTCCTGTTATATTTAAAAACTGTAGATCAGGCAGAAGTCATCAAGCAGAACTGGAGCATCGATCTGAATATAACAGGCATCACAAGGTATGTAATACACCTGGTTGCATACCTGGATAGCTATGCAACTACGTGTGTGACATAGTACTCTAGTGTTCTGTTATATTTAGAGAGTGTAGATCAGGCAGAAGTTACCAAGCAGAACTGGAGCGTCGATCTGAAATTAACATGCATCATGAGGTATGTAACACACCTGGTAGCATACCTGGATAGCTATGCAACTACGTGTGTTCTGTTATATCTAGAGTGTAGATCAAGAAGAAGTTACCAAGCAGAACTAGAGCATCGATCTGAATATAACAGGCATCATGAGGTATGTAAATCACCTGGTTGCATACTTTGATAGCTATGCAACTACGTGTATGACATAGTACTCGAGTGTTCTGTTATATTTAGAGAGTGTAGATCAGGCAGAACTTACCAAGTAGAATCGGAGCATCAATCTGAATATAACAGGCATCATGAGGTATGTAACACACCTGGTTGCATAGCTGGATAGCTATGCAACTACGTGTGTGACATAGTACTAGGGTGTTCTGTTATATTTAGAGAGTTGATGAAATTCTCCAGCTGCAGAAGGAGTAAGCTGGATAACCATGGAAACTGTAGTTTACATTGTCTGTTTATCTTACTGTGAATTAGAATGGCATAAGTCAGTGGCATACCAAGGCTACTTGGCGCCCGGGGTTAATTAGATGGTAGTCGCCTCCTAACACTAAAAGGTTGAAGGTTCAATGAGTTTAACTTAAACACAGTTTAATGTTCACAATTATTTATTTTTAATAAGTAGTATGTTACTTCAACACATCATAAAGAGAAAAATATGAATGAAATAAAACTGTAAGTATTATAAGGTTAGCTTGTTTGAAAAAAAGAGAAAAGAAGTTTCAGAAACATAACAAAATTTTTTAAATGTGCCTTCCTAGGGTTGATGGATGAAAAACTAATTTATAATAGATTTGAGGTCTATAGTAGCAGCCACATCACGTTCAATTGATAAAATTGCTAAATTTCTTAGTCTTTCTTTCGCCCGTACACCGTAAACATTTCCTGTGTACTCAGCGCCACGACCTATTTCGTATTGTCTATAAATATTTTAAAACAAAACGTTTATTTCACTTCTAAATAATATTACTGCAGTATTTAACAAAGTAATAAACAAAATTTGACCAATAAAACCTTATATTTTGCCTGAAGAAATTATTTTTTCTTAAACTAAAAAAATACTTTTTCAATTTTGGCGCCCCCTTCTTTACGACGCCCGGTGCGGCCGCCCCATTCGCACCCCCCTTGGTACGCCACTGGCATAAGTGCCATGGTGTTTATAGTTATGGATTATTTTGTAATTTTTAATTTCAAGATAAGGCTGTACTGTTGTTCAGACCAAAGAACTTCCCTGTGATGAATGTGATCTTTAGTGTGCAATTAAGTTGGCAACCAATAAAAATCTGCCTAGCCACCTGTGATGGTACCCCTTCTCCTCCAGCACCGAAGTGATAATTATATCTCCTCTCACCCCTCTAAGTTGCAGGTCACCCAGCAGGAAAGTTCTCTGCTTTGGACAACTATACCAGAAGTCCCCATTTCCAGGGTACAGACCCTGGAATATATTTGTCCCTCTATTATCTTCAGATTTACCTTAACTTCCTCATTTGACAACTTTATCCATTTGAATCTTAGAAAAATAGATTTGATACCTAATGCCCATTGTATTATGTTTGGAAGTGCAGTATGTGCTCTTGAATTCCAGTATCTTTCAAACTAACAAAGGGGTAATAAGATGTGATTTCAAAGTGTTATTGGTAGAGGCACCTGTTTTTCACAAAGTGCAAATGCAACATTTTTAAACTTAAAATCACAAATAGACTAAAAATGCAGAACATGAGTATACTGTTTCAGGTTGCTAGCCAGGTGAGTGATTGGAAAAATTCTGATGTTTCAGAGGAACATGCTTCCTCCATTTTCAGGGAGACTGAAGTGCTCGTGAATTTCTCTTCGATCTCCCTGATAACACAGTATACGTATTAATATAGTAAGGAAACGAAACTCAGTCCGTTTTTCTGCCAGACGAACATGCGCGTGCATATACCTAGCAATCTTAGCAGCCATAAACTAACACTACAGTAACTACTGCTGAAAGTATGTAAATAAATAGGAATTTTGAATTTATTGGAACAAGCGTGTTTCGAAAGGACCTTATTGTTCTGCTGGTAATTGCAGTATTAATAAAGGAAGAAATCCTGAATTGCATTTCTTCACTTTCCCGAAAGATCCAGAAAGGTAAAAACAAAAAAATACGTAATATTTATTGTTGGCCTACTGGCTTACTCATGACACGTATTCTGGTGTGGTTATGTTTCAACTTACTTTAATGTAATATCTTTATTCTTTTGTACTGATTTCTGGTGTAAAAAATGAGTCATTAATGGATTAATAGTCAACGAGAAGACCTACTATTTTACATATTTTAGTGAAAATTGCCGTCTATGCTTTGAACACATTGAAAAAAGCCAGTTTATGAATTCCTATAAGAACTCTTTAATTAAATTCTCAATTCCACATGATCAGGATTTTTTGTTTTGTTCAGTAGAGTTCACCCAGGGTAGATAGCCCTACAATTGAAGTTGTATGTTACCATATAACATAGAGAAACAAAATACACTCTCAACAGTGAAGTGCAGGATGAACAGCGTGACAAACCTATATTCAAATACTACCCTTTAATATCATTGTAATTTAAATGATGAAAAATACTAGGCGTAGATACAGTTTTTAACAGCAGCCTATTTAGATATGGTTTACCTGTTCTTAACTTGAATATAATACCTGTTTCATTATTTCTTAAAATTAAAGTTCAGATTTGCAATAAAGAAGAATATTGTGCGTTTTTCTCTCTTAATATAAAATATTTTGTGATGTGTTCAAGTATTTTCCCCAAGTCATTTGATATGATGAGTTACTCGACACATAGAGTGCTAGTGTCGTCCAGTTAACATGTTGTCATAGGACTTCTAACACACAGTTTCTCTGCTGTATTAATGCCTATACCGTCCTGCTAATAACACTGTTCCTCTGAAATGGAGCTTTAGCACCTGGCTAGCAACCCAAGAACAGTATACTCAGACCATATGCCAGGAAAACCTCAAGGCATTCACTTATTCACCAAAATCATGAAATAGTTGATATAGCATGTGAATTACATTGGAAGCAATTTGAAGGTGCCAACCATTCATAGCAGCCAGTGGCGTAATTACGGGGTGGCAAGGAGTGGCAGTTGCCACCCCAGAATTCCCAAACCCCTCTTTTTGCCACCTCAAAAATCGGCAGTAAAAATATCAGCTATTTGCAAACAAGTGAAAAATTACAGTTTATAAACGTGGCACAATCTTGATTCTTTATTAAACTTAACATTTATGCTGGTATGGTATGTAAAAAAGTTTTAAAAATGCTTAAACTACACCATTTTATTGCCAAATTTTAAAAAATTTCCAGACCCCCCTGGCAGACCTTGCCACCCCAGTTAAAAAGCTAAAATTACGCCCATGATAGCAGCAACTGTGATTCAATTATGAAGGTGAACAATGACAATAAAAATTGATAATTGGCGTTTCAATTTTGTAACAAATCAATAAATACTAATATTGAGAGTTAATTTGCATTTTGAAAATGAAACTAAGGTAGGCTACATAAATTAAAATTAGTGTCTGCTGAAGTATTTATTCCCTAAAAATCCCAACAGAAATAGCAAAATTGTTGAAATTAAGTAAAAATAAGTATTGTGTTCAGGTTGTATTTTTTCACAAATTGACGGATTGTAGATTCGTAAATTCCATTCTTCTCTTCAATTATTTCCATTGGTTATAGGTAACCCAGTTCCATACTGATAGTAGAATCAACCATAATAGCATGACATGAGGTCTCATTAAAAGCTATTATATCTATCCTTCTTGTAGAGCCATACAGGAGATTTCTTCATGAATCTGCCATCCTTTAAAATGTAGAACTTCTGCTATTTTCACTCTCATCTATGATGCCTTTATTATGCAGCAATGATCCACAATCACAAAATCCTTAGATGTGTCATGAAGTTTCGTTCTCAAAGCAGCCATGTCTACATCGGGTATCATCTAAAGATCGGCCAGGAATTGCTCGAACATACCAATGTTGGCATTCATTTTAAGGTAGCCAGTATCTTTTAGAAAATATTTGCCACAATTCGTAAATTGTATATTTTTCACTATTTTTATTTAATTTCATCAACAATGTTGCTATAAAGGATATAATATTGAGTTGGTTCTAGCACGTATACTTCACTTTTTGTATAAATTCAAATTCAAATTCAAATTCTTTATTGGTCCTGAGAATCACTATGTACAACGTACAATTTGATATTGGACAAGTCAACATATAATTAAACTAGACTAAGCTAAAATAATAAAAAAAATAAAAAATATTATTGTTTATAATAATTGCAAGATGAATCTAAAGTACCTATGCATTTTTTGTAAGGTATTCCTCAACTGAATAAAAGCAATTGTCTATCAAATATGCCTTAAGGGATTTTTTGAATGAGGGTTTTTGGTGGATTAATTTGAGCTGCTTTGGAAGACTGTTATATAATTTAATTACAGAGTAAAAGGTTCCTTTATGAAATAGAGTGATTCTGTGGTGTTGTGAATAAAAATCAGAACGGTGTCTGGTGTAGTGCGAGTGTACTTCATTGTTTTTTACAAATGGAGAGTGGCCATCTATTGTAGTTTTACTAATTAACATTAAGCTTTGATATATGTACAAACATGGTAGTGGGAGGATGCCGAGGTTTTTGAATAGGGGTTTACATGAAGCTCTTGAATTTAGCCCTTCCATTATTCTAATTATTTTCTTTTGGGTTCTGAAACATTTAATAGCTGAAGATGATCTTCCCCAAAATGCTAACCCATATGCAAGGAGAGAGTGGATGTATGCAAAGTAAACTATTCTGAGAGTTTCCTTACTAGTACAGTTGGATAAAATTCTCATTAAGTAGGTGACTTTACAGGTGACTGGAGGTTTTTTCAATAATAAGAAAGCTCCATCCTGGGCTCATGATGGGGTGTTGTGTGTCCTGTCCATTGTTCTTTTTGTTTGTGTTGTCCTAGAAAAAGGTGAAGTATTACTATACTAAGGTGACCATTCGTCACCAAACAGCTGTCCCGGAATTTTATGTACCTTAGTCTATCCTAAACTAAACTTCGTGGCTCTACATCCCTGGAGGGACTATCCTTGCCATCTGACTGCTGCACTATCTAAAGGCGGAATTACTGCATTTTCATTGATTATGTACTATAGGCAAATGGTAGTATTGGGATTATGTGATTAGCACGCTGACACCCATGGCCGTCAATGATGGTTTCTGTGACTGGAGCCGCTACTTCTCAATCAGGTAGCTCCTTAGTTTGTATCATGAGGCTGAATGCACCCTGTCCCAGATCTCCCTATCTCAGTAAAATCCGAGAAGGTACCGGGGATCGAACCCAAGCCTGCAGATCAGAGCCAGCGATGCTAACCACACGAGACCATGCAAGCAGTGCATGTACCTTGTCAGGAAGCATAATGTCCTCTTTTTTAAGTGCTGATTTTGTCTCTATGTATGAAATTGGCCAACAGTATGGAAATAAAACTGTAGTTCTTCGCAGTAAGAAATTTTATTTTTCTGATAAGGGTTAAAAATGTTAAAATCTTGATAAAAGTCAACCTTACTCCCTTAACTTAAAACGTATCTGGGTCCGTATTTCTTCTGTTAAATAAAATTCTGTGATTATATGATGACTGCACTGTAAGAAGTATTTCCTTTGAGAAGAAAGTGCATGTAACTGTGCATGTGAATTACTGTTTTATTATTATAAGACAATGACTTCTGGGAAATAAAGTGCATGTTTCGATCAGTTGCTCAAGCCAATAGACTTATGATATCATGACATGTCCTGATTTTTATTCATAAAAATACGGTTACCTTATACTATATCAGTAAGTAAAAGGTTTCTTTAAAAAAAAATTATTACTTTTTTTTGGTGATGTTAATGGCGTAGTTTTGGAGCAGGCATGACTGATGATTGAAATGCTGAGCAGAAATTATGAGTAACCTCATTCAACATTTCTATCAGCTGTGCTACAGCATTGCGCATACATTTAAGATATAATGAAATGTACTTATGGATTTGACACATTAGCTTGGCTTCAAAAGTAGCACATATATTTCCTTTATTTTGATATAAAAATCACTTACGGTATTTTGAAAGAAGTAATGATATTAATGATTTTTTTTTTCTTTTTAGGTGTGTTACTTGGAATTTGATAGAAAAGACATAATTATGAACAAGTTAGTTGCTACTACTTTAGAATCAAAATGTTATGTTTTTGATGTCAAGACACAACACCCAAAGAAAGGTTTTGATACCTAACAGAGAAGGTGAGTCAACATTTGATAGCTAAAATGTAGTTTCATTGGTGGGTATATCAAGTTATACCAAGTCCTTTATACTTTCGGGTAGGGCCTAATATTTTTGGGTGAATGAGGAAATAAATAAATAAGTAAATAAAACTAAGGATGTAAATGTAAAAGTTTCATAATGTAGAGTGTTTTGGGATGAAATCAACAAAACGTAAGTGGCCAGTGACTATCTGATTGATCAACAGTCTATTTTGCAAGCCATCTCTTTTAGGGAGTGTAAGTTCATGACATGACCCATTCCCTCAAAAAACTCCGTAAATAAAACTAAGGATGTAATGATTATCTTTATGTGCTTATTCCTCTACGTTCATTGGACTGTAGCACTAGATATATAAAATCCCAAAGAAAGTTCACTCTGCATCTATTTGTGTAAGGCTTTTTTCACAGTGCTAATTCCAAATCATTAATTAAATTAAAAGACGTTTAAAAATTAATTAAATAGCTGGCAAGATAAAGAGGTGATGAAAGGGAGCCTAGGAGTCAATAAGAACAAAAATCTGTAAATGAGGAAATAAACAAAGCAAGCAGGAAATAAAGGGAGAAAGAAAAATGGACTGGAAAGTATTTTGCTTGTGCTGTAATCAGCATGAAACCAGATTATTGCAATACAGTAGAAGCCCGAAATAGCACGGTTTGAAATATCGCAGATTCGGATGTAACGCGGGGGAAAGTATGTTCCCCAATATGTTCCCCAATATGTTCCCCAAATGTACCGTAGTTTTATAAATAAATTTTTATTTTGGAAGTTGACTTAAAACAGTCAAAAATTCTGCAAAGAGTGGTTCTGCAGTACTTTTTTTTTTTACAGTTAGACCTGCCCTCGCCCGCTAGTTGACCATCACCACCACATTCCAAAGGATTTAGCAGAAGTAACGGAACATAGAATGAATAATGTAGTTCTATAAGGATTTAAAAAATCTGCACCTGCCAGAAATTCTTAAAACCTAGGAAAGTTTAAATATGACTTTAGTTTGAATCATGCATTTGGATTGTAAAGTCGTGAGTTCGGAATACAAAATGTCACAGAAGCGGAAAGCATATTCAGTAGGAGATAAATTGAAAATGATTGATCATGTAAAAAACGGGGAAACGGGAATATTATACCTGAATATTACAGTGTATGTTTTAGTAAATGCTGTATGTTACTCTCAGGAATTAGAAAAATTCTCGCACCCCATCTGCGAAAGAAGAGCCGTAAATTGAGATCAGTTATAGGACTGGATTAAATAGCATAACTGATGAGTAATTTTTAAAACTAGTGTATTTTATATTGCTGTATAACATTGTAATTTATTAGTGAACCAATGTTCTCCTCCACAGGGTCGGTTTTTGTCACTTCTTTGGTCACATTTCGATATACCGCGGTAAGGTTATAACGCAGGGGTAAAGCATGTCCCCTGTCAACCCCGTTATATTGGGCTTCTACTGTATATTAGGATGACTAGCACAGCATGGAATCACTTTCCAGCCTGCATCATTGTAGCTTAGAACAGTGGCAAAGCATGGGAAGGTTGCTCTGCCACGTCAGTGCAGTCGGCTCCTGGTTCATGTGAAAAACTTCTGCGTGGAGGTTTTTAAATATAGGCACAATTGAACTATTGTGGCAGAGGAGCACTCTTGCCTGACATAACACACAGTGTCTTGCCATGCACTTCCTTCACAAAAGTATCACTGGACAAAGCTGTCTTCCAGTATCATAGGGTAAACTGATGTTAATGAATCTTTTAAGAAAAACAGTGTCCTTTTATTAAAGAAGCATTAACTTTTTTCTCAAGAATCCAAGATTATTAATATATATTATTAGGCAGACAAGATGTCTTGAAGAAATAAGTATGGAATGTTTATTAATTACATTGAGTGAAATCATTAATGATTAACACACCATTACACTGCTTTACAGGTTAGTTCGTTCCTCCTATGCTTTTTTTAGCATACACATCAATAACTTGATTAATGAATTCCTGACATTTGTTAGAAGGCTTTTGTTCTTGATCCTAGAGTTTTCAATCCGAAGAAAGAAGAGAGAAAAATGCCGGATTTTCAATGAGAAAATTCAACTGATCTTATGAGGAATAATCTAAAACTAAAATCTGTGGCACTTCATCCCTGAAGGGACTAGGCCTACTGTCCAACCACTGCATCATCTACCATAGCCAAATGGCAGGATTGGGAGCATGTAGTCACCATGCCAACACCCATGGCCATTAATGACGATTTCCTTGACCGTAGCCACTACTTCTTTATCAAGTAGCTCTTCAGTTTGAATCAAGAGGCTGAGTGCATCCTGTTCCAGGCCTTGCCATCTCAGAAAAATCCGAGGAGGGACCAGGGATTGAACCTGAGCTTGCGGATTCATAGCCAGCGACTCTAACCACAAGACCATGCACATGGTTCTTATGAGGAATTATTATTATAACACATATGAATGTGTAAATTACAGTATCTGTTATCTAATTATAGTATCTACTGAACAATGCAAACAAACAGAACACTAAGATATGAATACTTCACAACACGCACACTCACAGAAAACACATGTTGTAGGGCAGTTGACAGGTTAAAACATCCTTCCTTAACTAGCCATATCTTAAATACAGATTAATTTTTTGCAGATACCTTGATCTTGTTCAAAAAATTATTGCATTTTCAACAATATGCACGTCATAAAAAATAGTTTTTTAAGCTAAATACAATACTAATTAGAACCTCGCAACTCATATGATTCATTTCCCCGTAAACACAATTATAATATCAAATCGTCACCTATTTAAAAAAGCCTGCTTTTAATTTTATCTTATTAATTATTATCTAATTGTAAATAAATTGCATACAATGAATCAAAGTAGCCAGTTAAACTTTCAGAAATACTTAATTTTTGCTGATTCTAAAAATATGAAATCGTGTGGTTGACTGTATGAAAAGCATTTGTCACTTAAATTAATGCTTAAAGCACCTATCCTGTCCCAATTTTGATACCTATGCAGAAAATTACCGTCCAAGTCCTAAAAAGAACAAAATATTTCATTAATATGTAGGCTATACAAAGAGAATATGTACCGTAAACCAAATAGTTAATCGTGTTGAAACGTTAGCCCATGAATCTGACAGACCAATTCACTGCCCATAAAGCTGGAAATTATGAACTCTCTAAACGCTGGCCATAAAAGCCTAAATACATACGTGAAATAGTTAATCTCCTACATTTGGCACATGAGAGTTTTTATTTATTGCCAATAAGCAATTGTAACATTGTAACATTGTATCATTCATACATATAGTCATTAATAGAAATGAGATTAAATTGTTTATGAATTTTTATTATGATCATATTTTACTTCTGCCACTATAATTATTGCTCTCCCGAGGGGTATTAAAGTTTTCAGATGATTATCAACACATAAAAGTATTTAAGTGAAATATTAGGAAGATGTTACTTAGCTTGCTCTCTGCATGAGTTAAATAATGGAATTTCTGATCATACCAGTGATATATTTTATTGAATGCTTTTACTTGCAGGCTCATAAATCTACAATATGGGTGGTTCGACACTTACCAAAGAATAGAGACATATTTGCTACTTGTGGTGGCGGAGGGACAGTGTGTCTTTGGAAATAGTAAGTATTGCTTCTCAAGGACTAATAAAATTATAAATGTTGTATACATTTCAGCTGTCACTGTTTTAATTTAGTGGTATAAATTTTGTTTACAACAAAAGTTGTTTCCTTTAGGCATTTACTGTTTTATTGTATATGTTCCATAACATACAAAGAGTCCAATGCAAGAAAGGGGAGTGTTAAGATTGTTTTCACTTTTCAGGAAATGGATTGTAACTTTAGAACAGTACATTAACCAAATAATATTAAACGTTCGAACTATCTCACGTACATTAAGATTTGTACTGTTGAGAGTTTTAGGTTGTCAAAAAAAGCTGTTAATAATATATATATATATATATACAGTGGACTCTTAGTAATTCGAACCCCAAGGGGAATTAGAAAATAAATCGAATTATCCAAATTTCGAATTAACCAAAACTGTGACTTTTTAAACGGAAATGCCGGCTAAATGTTAAAAATAAACTCATTGCAATAAATAATAATTATTGTATAGTGAATCTTACCTATGACTGCCATCCTGTTGTTAGGATATTATATGAAACCATTTTTTTTTTCACTAAAACTGTAACCCTAAATTTAATAAAGGAACTGGTGTATGCTCTGCGCTTTGACATTTTCAAACACAGTCACACTTGGAGGATAGAATGAACACTAAAATTTTCACAGAAGTGTTGAAGCCCTCCAAGACTGTAGCGGAGGGAGTGAACTTCGCATTCCATTGAATAAGATAACTGTGGTTAAAAATACACTTTAGTATGGTACCTGCTGGCTGCTACAGACTAGGGTTCTTCAGCGAAATAGAGAATTCTTGTGGAATTCCTGGAAGCAATGAACTCTTGGAATCCTTACAACATTAGCATTAGACAAATTTTGGCTTCAATTTATCCAAATTTAGCTTAAAAAATTCGAATTAATTGCAATCTTTTAACATACATTTATATAGGAATTTCAAGGGGAATGAGCATTTATTCGAATTATACAATATTTCGAATTATCCAACGTCGAATTAAACAAATTCGACTGTATATATATATATAAAATTAATTAGCCTACTACAGACTCCAGGTTTAAAAAGATTTAGGGGAATTCCCAAATTATTGATATAATAACATCCTCCTTACAGCATCATACATATTAACTGAATAAATAATTGGTCAGGCTATCCCTTTAGTTGTGGTATAGTGAGTCCCATGCAAGAATTGGCCAATGGCGCAGGTTCCTGCGGCGCGGTGGGCGCAGCTCCAACTCCTGAGCAATCGGGTGATATATCTACGCTAATAAAGCTGCGATTGGTGTAATGATTCAGGCTCTCACATTTACAGTTAAAATTACAATGAAAATAAACATGCACCTGATCACAAGAGATGTTGGAAATGTTCTCCTCTTGCATCCACACAATAATGGCACCTTTTTAGGAAATTTTCTTTCACGCGCATAAGTTCAGCTTCCGAGATAAAGTTAATTTCTCTTGTGATATTGTCTTGAAGTTCTTCTAATGTATGGGAAATTGACCTGTACACTTTCTTTTTCAAGTTTCCCCATAAATAATATTCACATGCTGTTAGAAGAACTTGAAGACAATATCACATAGGCCTATCACAAGAAAAATAACCTCTATCTCAGAAGCTGAACTTATGCGCGTGAAAGAAAATTTCCTAAGAAAATTTCCTAAAAAGGTGCCAGTATTGTGTGGATGCAAGAGGAGGACATTTCCAACATATCTAATGATGAGGTACGTGTTTATTTTCATTGTAATTTTAACTGTAATTATGAGAACCTGAATAATTACACAGATCGCAGCTTTATTAGCATAGGTAATTCACCCGATCGCTCGGGAGTTGGAGCTGTGCCTGCCTCGCCGCAGGAAATCGCGTAATTGGCCAACTCTTGTGTGGGACTCACTATATTATGAACACATACGTATGTCTTAATTGTGCATGTTAAATTCTTAACTTGCAAATCAATTAGGCTAACATTTTTTAAAATATAACAGAAGTTATAAAAATAAAGTCAGGTAAAGTGATGTAACAAAGTGCTAGAATGCCTTTGTTTAATCAGTGATAATTGCAGTTATAATATGCAGAAAATAAATTATTCTTTAATCAATTTTTGAGTTAAGCTCCAGATTGATTTATTAAGCAAGGCTTACAGGAGAACAGAGGTCTAGTTTGATAAGCATATGTGAAGGAATAGGTGAGTAGTGTTATGTGTCAAAGCTACCTGTATTGCATCTTTCAAAGCCATGTATGAACACTGTTAAACATTATGTTGCCATGAGAACTGATTTGCATTTGATAGATTCTTTCTAATATGTTAGACCATAAATTATGCAGTAAATTGGGCATTACTCCGGTACCGGTCAATCGATTTGGTCCAATATCAACAGGCTTCTTCCCATGGCCGTTATAAATGCGTATACCAAGTTTCATGAAAATCCAATAAAGCATATTTGAGTTATCATGTGTACACACACATGGACAGGCATTTCCTGTCTCTCATACAATTTCATAAAGTACCATTCTGGCACTTAATGAGCAATAACAAACAATAAAACTAATTAAGAATGTTATATTTACTCACCTTTGCCATAAACACTGGATAGGTTGATGTAAGAGTTACTGTTGTCTACAAGTTTGTTTTTGTGTGACATTCCCAAAAAGAGGGCATTATACACAATTCTATATTTCACTTTTCACATTGGTAGTTACTTCCCGCTCTTTTGCAACAAGCCGAACACATGCTACGATGCAAATTGTTCCCTTTTTTCATTTGCCACAGTTCTAGGAAAATGATGAGTTGATGAGTTAGGGCTTCCTCTGAACAGGAGATATATTTCTATCTTGCTGCATTCCCCTCAAGAGTAGGTGAGGTATTTCTGTCTCTCCTTCTTTCACTAAATTCTAATTAATTGAAACTAAAATTCTTGGTGCAGATTTGTTTTTCCTCATGATGACAAACAGTCCAGCTAAAAACAAACTAAAGTTTTTTTTAAAGATGGCTTCTTGGATAATCAGCCATGTCAACATTATTGAGTTTGAACTTTGTTGAGTCTCTCAAGTTGCATTCTTGGGGTTATAACCAGGGCATATGTATGAGTCAGGTCATTTATTTCAGCATTGTCTAACACCTGAAATAGACCAAACAGTAATATTTCTTCTTGAGAGAGACCTTTAGTGGATCACAAACTTTAATTTGGAATAAATGGGGCTATAAAATGATTACTTGACATTTGGGAAGCCAGCAATATGACGCAACGTGCATTTGAACTTGGCAGATAGTTAGAACTGCACAGAAGAGGTATCAGGGGATCCTAACCAGACAGATTTAAAAGGTTAATGAAGAGTGTAAAATTATTTTCTATTAAATTCAATGTTAATTTCTTTTTCCTAGTTAATTATTTATTTATTATCAAAATTATCAAAAACATTACAATATTTTACATATTGTCATTTCGGCAGAAGTCACTAACTCCAAAAATGGCAGTATATACTATTACAGTGATGAAAGGATGCTTCAT
>CAXKWD010000292.1:0-44091 GCA_964059195.1 Ectobius pallidus
AAATAAATAGTACAATTTTTTATTTTTTAAGCAATGGGGGGGGGGGGTTCAAACCCCCAAAACCCCCCCCTCGTTACGCCTATGGTACCATGTGTGCACTAATCGCAACGTGTTTCAGTTTAATGGGAAGATCTATTGAGGGACTAGCTATGGGTAACCCAGTGTCGGGCCTGGTAGCTGATATTTTCATGTATTACATGGAAAAACCAGTTATTTACAAGAACTTGGACAGCATTATTTTGTATTTAAGGTATGTTGACGATATTTTGATGATTACGCAGGGGGATACGGCTGAGAAAATGTTGGATGAATGTAATCAATGTCATACAAGACTAAAATTTACCCTAGAAAAGTCTGTGGATAACTGTTTAAGTTTTTTGGACTTAAGGATAAGGCTTGAACCCCCTCACTTGATGTTGGGAATCCATAGAAAACCGAACAAATGTGACCTATATATTCATAGTAGATCAGCACATCATCCTGGGACAAAAATTAATATCTGGCGAAACTTCATTTACCATGCTTTTAGACTGTGCAATAACGCAGCTGACCGACTTAGTGAGAAAGAACACATTTCTAATTGGCCAAAATCAATGGGTACAGGGAGGGAACTCTGCAGAAAATTTGGAGGTAAATGGAACTGACTGATAAAGGTGAAAGGATAAAAACCAAAACCGGAATTTTGTTAGAACAAACTTCAAGTCTGGGGTTAGTAACGTCATTGGTAAAAGGACCATTGAAAACATATTTTCACAAGTTATATGGTAAGATTTCCACCTATATACTAGTATCTATATTAATAAAAGGAAGTGTCTGTCCTTTGTCTGTCCTCGTCCGCGATGCCCAGCAAAATCTACTCAACGCAGAGATCTGAAATTTTAAACATAGGTGGACTGAAGGGTCGGAAAATGCACCTCAAAGCCGAATTTTTAATTTTAGCTTTTGTTCGCGAGGTATGAGTGAAAAACTGGCAGAAAACGTGATTTTAGCGCTGTCGAAGCATCAGATTTCAGTAGACATTTCAATGTCAAATCAATTGCAGTTGGCTTTGACTATTTTTGTCATACCGTGGAAATAAAAGCATCGCGATCGCTTGAATGTTGTAAGCCCACGCTGGTCGATTCATTTGTTTAGAATATCAAGGCCCGTAGACATATGAAATTTTCAACCTACACAGAAGAGGGATAATCAACATAGACCTAAATATAGTTAAACATCGTTCGATTTGGACGAAACTCACTATACAGGGATTTTCTGGGCCAAGGAACTCGAATCTGAGATCGCTTTTACCAGACGACGCTATCTAATCGTGGTATGTAATTCACGTGATTTAGGTGTTAATAAATATAGTGATTTAACTATTATGCTCTTAATTTTTAATTCTTGAAATAATTATCGCGGGCGATCGCTTGATTTTGTAAGTTCATCCTGGACGATTCATTTGTTTAGAATATCAAGGCCCGAAGACATTAAATTTTCAACCTACACGGAAGAGGGATAATCAATATAGGCCTAAATATGGTCAAACATTGTTCGATTTGGACGAAATTCACTGTACAGGGGTATTCTGGGCCAAGGAACTCGAATCTCAGGTCGCTTTTACCAGGCGACGCTATCTAATCGTGGTATGTAGTCCACGTGATTTAGGTGTTAATAAATATAATGATTTAACTATTATGCTCTTAATTTTTGAAATAATTATCGCGGGCAAAGCCGCGGGCACATGCTAATTCTTAATAAACACCATATATTTCTTGAATCCAATGATAATGAAGTTTTAATTGAAGATTGCTTGCTTTTCTTACAGTTTTTTAGACTTATCAATAAATACTAAGTTAGGTTAAAAGTAATATATATTTGCCATTGATATAGTAGCCTTAAACCAATGTTCAAATTTATTCTAACTTTACTTTTTGTCTAATTAAGTTATGTCATTCAAAAATATATATAGAGAGCAGCATACATATACAGAATGCAATATTAATTGTCCATCTGGAATATAATATTATCAAGAATAATCAACATGAAATTTGTTAATAATCAAAATTTAAAATTTAATTCTAACCTAACTCATGTTTTCTTTATTAATGAATTAATGAATTATTTTAGTTTTACATATAGACATCTAAAATAATTTTATGATTGTCAGATTTTAACGTAAGAGTGCAATATAATCTCACTCTGATTTTTTTTTTTAAATATAGACATCTAAAATAATTTTATGATTGTCAGATTTTAACGTAAGAGTGCAATATAATCTCACTCTGATATTTTTTTAAATAAAAGTTTTAAAGACAACAAAGATTGATTAATATAACTACAGTGAAATCTCGATACAACGGTTTCGCAGGGACCAGAAAAAAATATTGTTGTAGAGAGAGATATTGTTATATCGAGAATTTACAAAAAATGTTCAAATATTGGTAGTATATGTAGGAAACAACTTCAATAATTGAAATGCTTTAAGTATTTAAGGAAATAAAGAATTTTTACACAAGAACTGCTATACTGTACTGTATTCACTCCACCCTTAAATTATTACACTAACTTATGAGCAAACACATTGTCTTTTCAGGAAGAAGCTGGTAAAACATCCCAGTCTCGTCAGCATTATAAATATCTTCTGGCAAATATTTCTCAGTAATTTTTTTTCATTTCATTACTGCACCAGAGATTTGCGTCATTTGTTGGTGCAGATTTCTCTTCCCATTGAATTAACTTAAAAGTTATGCCATGGCGGTCTCTAAAGCAGACAAGCCACCCATTGCTAGCCTTGAAGTCCTCCACACCAAGCATGGTAGCAAACTTCTTAGCTTGACTACAAATCAACGGTCCATTTATTGGAATGTTTAAAGTTCTTTTTTCATTGAAGCATTCCAAGGTTGCAGCATCCAAGTCAATAAATGTTGCCGTTTTCTTTCGTTTTCTAGTAGGATCCACGGCATTTGAATTGAGTTTTTCCTCGATCTCATTCCTTTTCTTTAAGAAAGTCGACACCGTAGATTCCGAAAGCCCGTACTTTTTCGATGTTGCAGTTTGTTTCATGCCTGCGTCAATGTCTTTAATTACAGCTAATTTCTGCTGCATACTAATTTGTTTGCGAGAAGCCATGCTGACAGAGAAGCACAACAATACGCGAACACCACCAAACAAACTTGCCGTGCAGTGCAGGCACTGACTGGCGACCAGGCAACTGGTTTACTCCATTGTGCACTTGAGCGAGGGTGAAGCACGATCAAGGTCAAGGAAGGCAATTCCACCCTTAAAACGAGGCGGGGGAGTTCATGATTTGGACTTTCACGATCTATTTTTATCGTTGTACCGAGGAAAATGTATTTACGGGGATTCTAAATGTAATCGTAGTGGGGAGGTTTATCGTTATTAAGAGTATCGTAAAACCGAGGGGAATTTTACATTATTTTAATGGAAAGTATGCCGGGACCAAAATATTTTAACGTTATAAAGAGTATTATCGTTATATCGGTAATCGTTGTACGGAGATTTCACTGTATTGTACAGTAAGTTCAATCTTCTTCAAATATTGAACTCACTATTAAGAAAATATTAAACTTAAGTTAAAACGAATCTAAATATTGCTTAACAGCAACCTCACTTTTAATATAACTTTGATTACTATAGCCATTATAGCAAGTTCTATATTCTCTAAATATTGAACATTGCTTATTAACAAACATATTTTTAATTAATTTTGAGAATATTTTATATTTGAGATAAACAATTAATTATATTTTATCTACATATGCTGTTCTGTACATAATTTTAATTGGCACAACTTAACTCATTAATGAATATTAAATAAAGTTAGATTAATTTGAACATTGTTTAACTGCTATTATATTACCAGTGAAATTTATTATTTCTAACCTAACTTAGCATGTCTCAATAAATCTAATAAAACTGCAAGTTCAATATTCTTCAAATACTGATTGACTAAAATAATTCATTAATAAAGAAAACATGAAGTTAGGTTAGAATGAAATTTTAAATTTTGATTAACAAATTTCATGTTGATTATTCTTGATTTATTATATTCCAGAGGGACAATTAATTGTATTCTGTATATGTATGCTGCTCTCTACATATATTTTTGAATGACATAACTTAATTAGACAAAAAGTAAAGTTAGAATAAATTTGAACATTGGTTTAAGGCTACTATATTAATGGAAAAAATATATTACTTTTAACCTAACTTAGTATTTATTGATAAGTCTAAAAAACTGTAAGAAAAGCAAGCAATCTTCAATTAAAACTTCATTATCGTTGGATTCAAGAAATATATGGTGTTTATTAAGAATACTAGTATATAGGTGGAAATCTTACCATATAACTTGACTTATACTATACTAGTTGAAATTTCTTGTCCGCCGGCGTGGTCTTGTGGTTAGCGTCGCTGACTACAGATCCGTCGGCCCGGGTTCGATTCCCGGTACCTCCTCGGATTTTTCTGAGGTAGGGAGGTCTGGTAGGGGTGCACTCAGCCTCGTGATTCCAAATTGAGGAGCTACTTGATAGAGAAGTAGCGGCTCCGGTCCAGAAAACCACCATTAACGGCCGTGGGTGTCGGCATGCTGACCACATGCCCCCAATCCTGCCATCTGCCTACGGGAGATGATGCAGCGGTCGGGTGGTAGGCCAAGTCCCTCCAGGGATGTAGCGCCACGGAGTTTAGTTTTTTTAGTTGAAATTTCTTACATTAAGCTTCATAATGAAGTTTACTAATATTTTCACAATATAAGAGACTCGGAAAGACAAAAGAGAACTTGGACGAACCAGGAGTTTATTCAATAGCTTGGTGTGTATTTTGGTGAAACTGGTAGAACGGTTAGTTTAAGGTTAAAAGAACATGAAAAGGATGTAAGTAACAATAGGATGAGCACTGGTTTGTGTCAACACATGGTAAAGGATAAACACCATATTGGTGAAACCAAGATTCTAAAAACTATAAGCGACCCTCTAAGAAGAAAAATTAATGAAGCTTGTAACATTATTAATAATAAGGAAATATGCCTCAACAACCACGAAGGCGATTTAGGTGATGAGTGGCTGGGCGTCATAAAAAGGCTAACTAAGGGGAAATCTACGGTAAAGTTTCCAACACCCATAGTTTTGGATGAAGAGAACGCATATGATATACCGAGTGAATGGATTAACCAACATTATAGGAACACCGATTTTCTCAACAACATAGTCAACTGCAACGACATCTACGAGCAGGAGGTAGGTAATGTGAGTTTGAGTTTTTTATCCACTGACTACAAATTACTTTCTTGTTTTTTATGAATTTTATACACAGTTCTCTTCTTAAAAATGACAGGTATTGTATGCCTGGTCATTTGGATACTTAATTTTTGTATTCAGATTTGCAAACAGTGGTCATCAGCATTAACTTCAGTAATTTTACATTGGGATGTGCCTACTGCAGAGATGCCAACCTTGAAAGGTGGTTATCAGTAGTCTGAGTCTAATCGGATGGGGGGGGGGACTCGATGTCTCGGGCAAATAAATATATGCGCCTTCTTGTGCTGTCCGTTGACGCGTCTGTACTCTTCATGCTTTTTTGAGATCACATGGCGTCAACAGTCATCGCGTCCTCCATGTTTAACCGAAAAATCACAACTACAGGTTTCACAAAATACGTGATTCGGTGAAATTTTTGAAGGTCCGAGGCAAGGAAACTCTTCCGTATACTGCTGATTTGCCGCAGTTCATTTTTGGCCATCTGACTCATCACTGGTTTTACGTTTATACGACATATTTCCTCAATATTCTACTTACACTGCAACACTCAATAAAACTTCTAGCAAGCAACGGCGTCGGCAGTCGTCAGCGGCATTACAGTGATAATCAAAAAGAGAAAATATTTTAACACCAAAGATCTTATAACTAGAATTATGTTATAACTGTAAGATATAACACCTTTGATTAACACACACTCACGTCAAAGATTGTAGTGTTCAATGTCGCCAACACAACGGGTGTTTTCTTTTACGAACTATTTCTCATGATAACAGTTGGCATCTCTGCTGACACATTCATTAACTTTTTTGTTGTTCGCGGGAGAGACGATAAATTTAAAAAATAGGTATTGGGATTCGTAAAATCCGTAATATTCAGTACAATTTCCATATTGCCGTAGCAAATTCAAGAAAATCGTAGAAACTACGGAAATTCCGTAGCAGTTGGCATCTCTGCTACTGCATTCCATTGAAGAATTTTCAATGATGCCTCCTCCCGGACATCCAATTGAAGAGTGTTTCTGTGACTATTTTTTTACATTCAGGAGCTTTGCCATTTTAACTGTTCTGAAAAGGAATTTATTTTTAAAGTTTTGGTGTTACCTCCCTTTCACAACACCCAATATGAATGGAGACTGCACCTGCTGTTGGTAAGCAGGTCCATCATACCTAGCAGCAGGATTCATTGCAGTTCACTGACCTTCCCTCATCTGCCACTCCTCTGTGCTCTGGCAGGTCAGTGTTAAGTTTAAACAAAATGGACAAATAACATAACAGTATCATCTCCATTATTAAACTTTTCAAACCGTCTTCCTCAAAGGCCAAAATAATAATAATCTAAAATCATCTCTCTTCTTGTTTACAGTGTAATGCCAAGGAGGTAAATGGGTTGATACAAGAGTAAATTACAATTACAATCTCTTCTTGTTCTTAGAATCCCTAGAATAATTACCAGAAGTTTTAATACTTAAGCTTATCTAAATTGATAAAAGTTTGTTTTCGAATGTTTTAAAGCTGTCAGAACAATAAAATCTTAAGCTGTAGGAACTGATCGCTTTTCTAACATTATTTCGAATTTTTCAGCTTCCCTATGGCCTTCATACTCTGTCTTAAAGCCAGAAAAAAAAACATGATACAAAAATCCAAAATTAATCTCATTCCGTTTACATGCGAATATCTTCTAATGCCCACACACATACAAAAATGAAACCTGTCCTGGCATATGAATTTTAGTAGTAATTAATTCTTGAGCAGAGAAATACCATTGACATGGATGGATGCATGCCTGAGAATTAATGGTATTAATGCCTCCAGTTTGAAAACAAACTGCCTCTATCATTGAGGCCTATATTCAAGGTGTTAGTATACACAGGGTGTGTAATCAAAGTAGATCAACAATATGGTGCAATTGCATACATTTCAAACACCATCACAAAAATGACATTATATTCCAAAAATGTTTAACTTTCACCACTTTCTTGTGATGGTTGCTTTAATATGTTAGTACGAATCGGTCGGATTTCTGCATAAGATATGAATACAATCTTTACTGTACACTCAGTAATGAAAATGAAAAATAACAATGAAAATAACTATCAATCTTTTTTTTAGAACTCAACTTGTTAATTTAGAATAATTTTAAGCATTTGCTTCAAATGAATTTGTGAAAATGTAGCGATCTCTTTTCCAAATTGGTGTTGCTAATGTGATGATACAGTCCAGTTATTCATTCCATGGCCCGGTGGCTTCCTTTTGTTAGGAGGAAATGTTTGCTGACAGCTCAACCCATGCTCTTTACTTTTACCGCACCAATCAGCTAGATACCTCAGCCAATCAAAATCTAAAAATGTCTTTGTGACGGCTGTGACAGCTACTCGTCTACTCTGCATGGACTGAAACGCAGGGTTGCAACATCTAGTTACAGTAAACAATAACACGTGTGAATGATTAAAGCGAGGGAAGAACTGAGGTCAGTGATAACAAAGAGAGAATATTACACCATTGTGTTTGTTTTGGAAAGCGGAAACCAAGACCAACTTGGTCAGATAAATTAACATAAAGAAACACTGACTTAATGGTTTAATTCCTTTGAAACAACCTGAGTATGTAATGAAAAACTCTACTATAATATCAGTCTTTAGAATCCAGGTTTTGTCTTTCACATGGGGAAACATTCATATTTCCTTAACTTCCGTCTCTCCTTTGGTATCATAACTTTCTTCTTCACTGCTGTGCTTTCTCTCTTCCTTTTGAGATCTTTATCCTTAGCAGCATCATATTTTCCAGTTTGTTTCAAATGCTCTCTTGTGTTTCATCTTCTCTGCAGCTGATAATTTGTCATGTTACAGCTTTGAAATATGGAGAGTGGAATTGGTTAATATTTTACAATATTTGTATATTGTATATTACGTCCTATATCAATAACCTATTCAGATTCTTATCACATGATTAACCAATAAATAATATTTTAATTCACTAGTCATGTAAACTTTATAGCTTATTTATTTTCAGTACCGGTACGTTTAAAATGTAAACAATAATGTAATACTATTTGTACCAAATGTTACCTGAAAACTGTCCCGTCTGTTACCAAAATAATTAATTAATGTTACGCAGTGTTACTGTTTATGCAATTTATGAGATCTATAACGTGGAACATAAAAATATATTTCTTTGAGAATATTAATATCCTCTATTTCATTATTAATTAATTTGTATGTAAACAACAATGCATGAATATTTCGTCTGTGATAATTCAGGGATACTGAAATACTGTAACATAGTTGAATATGATTCAAATTTAGGATAGTAGTTAAACTGTTTGAAATACGTATATTTTAGAAATTTATTTTGAATGGACTCTATCAATTTCCTGTATTTAATGGTCGTAGGATTCCAAATTAATGAGCAATATTCTAATTTTGGTCTGACAATGGTTCTATATAGTCTAAATAATGTACTGGTACTTATACGGTACTACAATATTTTGAGTTTCTGATAATAAATCCAAGATTTTTAAGAGTTTTACAAATAATATTATTAATATGATTCAAGAAAGTTAGGTTATTGTTAAATAATATACCTAAATAATTCATAGTGGTAATTTTGTTCAACTGAATACCATTAATACAATTTTAACATTACTAATTTTTAATACAATTAACAGATATATATAGAACCCATGGACTATGAACGCATTCCCATCCCATCCTCAAACTTGGTACAGTCGGTCAAATAAGAAACGTCGGGTGGTATTTGATTAAGTATCACAAACGAGCATATGGGCATGTACAGGAAGACTTAAGGTTAGGTTCACACCTGCCTCTTGTCTTTCCATGTATTTTCTTGATTATTTAGTTAGTTTTGTTCCAAAACGAACATGTATAGAAGGCTGTGGCTATATGCCTCACGTCCGCCATATTCTTGGCTGCAAATTTTTATAATATTAATAATTAATAAATTCGCAAGGAATATGATTATTCAAGGAGCATTTTTTAAAGATTTCAATTTATAATACCGGTACTTGTAGTGCAAAATCAATAGCTTACGTTCAACTTCTGCAATCAATCTAGCATCGAAATACGCGGCCGGCCAGATCCACGTTTCCTATGAAAACTTCTGGTCACATTATAGTGAAGTACCCACCTCTAAGCTGCTCTTTAAGAAATATGGAACCTTCTCACTGCTTCAGAGGCCAAAAAATGCAGGTCAATTACAGCCCTAACTACACTTTCTCTCAAGCTAGCATTTGTATGTGACGCGATGACACAAAGCAAAATGAAATATGACAATACATTAAGTTGAATATTGTGTATTGCGCTTTCCGCGTTTTTCATTTTTCCCTCCTGTCGCATGGCCTCATATGTTCCGAAAATGACCTGTATTTTATGTTTTTTATAGGAAACTTGTGAACTAATGCGTTAAAACTTTAATTTTAACTGCATACGAGTCCCGAGGTTTTTTATTTGACCGACTGTACATCATTTAACATTGGTATAACCTATTTCCTAGCATTTTTTTAAAATTTTTAAAAATGTACTTTTTACAAAATTCAAAATCAAAATGTTCACTTTGAATTTTGAAAAACAAATTTCTTTAGAACTATTATAAGTTACATATCATTGGAAAACTTGTAAAGAATGCTAAAAAGGACACCCAACTCTGTGGGTTAATTAGGAGAGTTGCTACATCAGTTGAAAGATACGTTGTTCATGTAATTTTTGTAATATTTTACATGGCTGTATTTTCAAAATGGGTTGAAATATTTCAATAAAAGTTTGTATTTCTTTTAATGTACATGAAAACTATCTCTCCACAAAATTTCATCCAAATCTGAATGGTGAGGTTAAATTTTCATCAAAAGTGTGTTGATTTGACATGGAGTGACCCGGTAATGTCAAAAGAAAATAAGTATAAGCTACCAGCTACTGGGTTCAATTCCTGGCCAGGTTGGGGATTTTTCAGTAGTGAAAAATTCCTTTCCTGGGTTCAGGACTGGGTGTGTGTGTCCTTTGGTTTAAGTAGGTAGGGGACTGGAGCACTCCAGTAACAAATCCGCTGTGCATTTCCCCTTAGGGGATCACTAGGGGTCACTTGCAAACCTGAGGAATACCATTTTTTCTACCAGTTGATATTTAAAAACTCAAGTTCATAAATTGGGTTAACAAAAAATTTAGGCTTGAGCGACTTGTTGAAAAGTTGAAGTGTTGATGTCTTAATTCTATCAGGTAAACTAATGAGCAATTTAATAGGCACTGTGTCAAAACTTTTTTGAGTATTGCTAAATTGTTTTTATTCAGATAAACGTGACCTCTATTTTGATAAGCATGTATTTTTATCATATATCACTAAAATTCATGAATCCATGCAGATCCCACGTTTAGATTTGTAGAGATTGTAGGCAATAAGCAATAGAATAACATATTTTTTAGAAAATAAAACATTCTTATAAGCAAAAAAATATATTTTTTTAAAAATGTTGTTCAAAAATTGTAAAGTAGTATATCAAAATAAAGCCCATTTAAAAAGCTAAAAACAGAGCCTAAGGGCAGGTCTGTAGAACCTCAAAAATAAAGTTGGGTCAATCCAGATGAAACCAACAAACAATAAAATAATTTGTTGTTGACATTACTTACTTAATGAATGGCAATAGACAATTCCTAAGCAAGCTCAAGGAATATTATCTTTTTTATGGAACCCAAAGGAACATTGCTGCGCTTACCTGAGCCTGCCATTCAACCCTATTCTGTGCTAACTCCATCCAACCAACCCCCTCAGATCCTACTTCATTTAAATCTATCCTAATATTCTCCTCCCACCTACGTCTAGGTCTTCCAAGTGATCTTGTCTGTTTGGGTCTCGAATTCAATACTTTTGAGATATGTCTTTCCTCCCCATACATGCAACATGTCCAGTCCATCCTCCATGATTTAATTACTATTACTATATCTGTTGAAGAGTACAGGTTATCAAGCTCATCGTTATGTAGTTTTCTCCAGTTCCCATTTTCATCTATTTAAGGCCCACCCTGTTTTTGAACACTTTTAGATAATGTTCTACCCGAAGAGTAATCGACCATGTCTCACATCTATTATAGTACAACCAGCAGGATAATAGTCTTATAAATTTTTAAATTTAGATTTCTGAACAAAAGACGAGAAGATGAGAGTTTCTGAACTGCATAAAAACAAGCATTTCCTGATTTTAGTCAACACTTAACTTCTACCTTAATATCATTTGTATCTGTAATTTTTGCTCCCAGATATTTGAATTTCTCCACTTGTTTGATTGATTCCCGGCTATTCTGATAAAGGAAATGAGAGACAGGATCTGTTGCAACATATCAAATTGCTTAAGCTTAACAATACTAACCTTGATCAACCTCCCAATGTCGGCGCAACTTCATTATCATGTGTACAGCCATCTATTTCAGTACCAGAAAGGGTTGAAGTGGTAAAAAAGTCTAGTGCTCAAACAGCAGACAATAAAGAACGCATAAATAGTAGCCTAGTGAGTGAAATAAATAAGACATTACCAAATTCCCTGAATGTACAACAAGTTGATAGCAAAAATGGCGATGCTTCATCCTCAGCTCACGGTCTTACCGAAATAAATGTGAGTACTGGTAACAAAAATGCATCTACTGAATCTTGGACACATACTGTTAAAAGGCGTAAGACTAAATCGAGGGCTTAGAGTCAGACAACGTTAATTCCAAAAATGCAACTTTTCAGGAGGAAGAGAAGAAGGTTGTTATCATTGTTTATTTATCGATAACTAACTTATATTTTAATGTTATTTATTCACCTTCAGCTTCCCTCAGTTAAGGGTTGCCCTAAGCGTAATAGAAAAAACAAAATTTACACCACAAAGAAGTGTTAACAAGCATTTACAATAAACATTAAGAAAAACTCAAGAAACTTATGAAACAACAAGAAAAAAACTAGAAGACAAATATATACAAATTAGGAATATAAGTGACTCCTGAGTATAGAGAGGGAACCTTTCAGGGTTGTCAGAGACACTTCTTTTATGACAATGCTGTTGAGATGGAAGAATCTGCAGAAATCCACATAGAGTGAAGGAATTGTCCCTCTTGCACCCACCATCAGACCAAAGATGGTAATAGAAAAAAGGGAGTATTTTCCTTTGTAGTATGCGAGGGTGGGTTCATAGATACGACATTTTTCAGCATGAACTTCTGCTGGTTGTGTGCTACATGTTTCAAACCTGATTGTAGGATCAATTATAAATCCATTGGGTGAGCCTGGTGGAATGGCAATGATGTCAATTCTTCTAGAAGAGCCACCTTTAGAATTGCCGTAGACCTCTTCAGCTACTTGATGATGATTTTTCCGCAGGGCATTTGCAATTAATGTTCGGATCTTGTGATGGCGACTGTTCCTCAGCACTTCACCATAAGGACAAGCACCCAAGACATGAGCAAGAGTTTCTTTCTCACTGCCGCTACGACAGCAGTGGTGACCGTCTTGGGACCTGCCTGGTAGAGCACGAACTGGACAGACATTCGCTGTCATCTTAATTGCATCCTTCCACTCACTACTCATCAATCCTTCGGGCTTACTGAGCCATTTATTACATGGCGTATATTCTTTAAAAAGGATGACACTCTTTCCTTTCTGGGGCAAAGAACACCAATTTTCAAATTCCTTATTTCGGAGTTGCGTCCGTATGGAAGGAACCTTAAGCCAGGCAAGGCCTTCCCTCTGAAGGCAGATTAAGTTTTTCTAGACTTCTGTTAACTTCATCATTCAAGTCTCTTGTGTGAATTATGTGGATGTTATTAGAATTCATAAGACTTTGGCAGGAATTAATGAATTGTAAATATGCCTCCCACGATGCTTTAAAGAGACCTAATCCCTTATAACTCTTGGCTGAGTACATCATACTATCAGGAGTGTCGGTTGGGAGTTGAAGTATCTCTTTACATGTTGTTCGAATTAATACGTCAGCGTCAGAAAGAAATTTGAACGGTATTCTATTTAATGGTGTAGTCTGAAATTTGTATATCAATGATGGACATATAAAAGTACTCAAGATGTTAAATTTCTGATATGGTTGTAGTAAAGAGGAGGAAGCTAAGGCATCAAATTTATTTTTAAGATTGTTCATCGCTGCTTTTGGGTCAAAAACTGTTGTATGATGATAGTTGACACCCAAATAGCGGATAGTCTCATCAGGTGCAATTGAAGGAATGACTTGTCCAGAGTCTAGAACGAAATCATCATAGTTTATAGTGCCTTTAGTAATTGAAATAGATTTCGATTTATGCACATTGATAGCCAAGCTTATTTCAAGAAACCTTTGAATAGCTCTATCGGCTAGTTTCTTGGCAGATTCTTCATTTTTGGCTACTATTAAAGTATCATCTGCGAATCCCATGACAGTTATATTAGGGAGACCTGGCAGTATAGAATAACCAAAATCCTCAGCATTTTCATTGGAAGACAGTTCATGTAGGATATGGTCTGTTACTATACTTGTATTCAGGGTAGGAACATAGTATAGGAGATGTACCTGCAACTCAACGTTGGAATACACAACCGCTATCTCACTCACTCCCCTTCATTCTGTAGACAAGGGATGTGGAGAGCCGGCAACCTGCCTGAGAACCAGTTGCCGGCTCTCCCCATTCCTTGTCTACAGAATGAAAGGGACAGAGTGAGACAGCAGTTGTGTATTGCAACGTTGAGTTGCAGGTACATCTCCTACACTATGTTCCTACCCTGAATCCAAGTATAGATTGTACAAAGTAGGTGACAGAGGTGATCCTTGTAACACTCCTCTTGTTATTGCAATGGGTTTGGTCTTTTGATTGTTAGTCCATATCTGTGTAATGTTATTTATTTGCAAAGAAACTATAAGTTTTGACAATTTAGATGGTATATTAAGTGATGAGAGACTTTTCTCAAGATGGCCATGTCCAATATTATCAAATGCCTTGCTAATATCTAAGAAGATCAAGGTAAGGTTTGTTTTACGTTTCTTAGCTGACGTGAGAAGAGATTCCAAAATAGACGTGTTAATATGTGTGCCGGGGGAGTTAGTAAACCCTCGCTGATGTTCACAAAACGATAATGTTCTTCTATCAAGCACATGCTCGATGATTCTTCTCACGTTCGAGCAGATGGTAATAGGTCTCCAATTGGCCAGGTCTGTCTTATCACCACCTTTGAAGATTAGTATTGTTCTTGCTCTTCTTAAACATTCCGGAACAAGATTGCGGGCTGCCATTGTTGTAGCAATTAGTGCTATTATCTCATAGCAAGTGTCATCTTTTACAGCTCTCAAAAGAACATGGTCAGGACCAGGTGCTGTGTCGACTGCAATTCTTTTGACTGCTGCAGTGATCTCTTGCTTGCTAATTAGAATATCTTCTGTTTCATCCAAACTGACTCGAGCAGCGTCCGAAACATTGGATGGATATTCATCTCGTTCGCTTTCATTTGGTATAGAAAACAGCGAGGAAAAGTGGTGATGAATTCTATTAACATCATCATGACAGACATTGCAGTTATCATTCAAAACATTTCTTACTGCTTTCCTTCTTTGGTTGTAATACAAATATTGCGTCTTCTGATAATCAAATCTTTGTTGTCGTTTTAACCTGTCCCGTTTGGTGGCTCTTTCTGGGTTACTACTTATACTATATTGTCTTTGGTTATTGTATGCCTTCTTGTTTTTACGAGCTTCGTAATACCGCACTGCCGGATATTTTGGTCCAGGCAAAAGGTGAATGGTCTGAGATAAGATGGTTGTGAATTCTTCAACCCTACTACAAAATTGTTCATCAGTAAGGGTTGTGAGAAATTCTGACTTCCATTGTTCCAGATTTTGTTTATATAACTTCAAATTGTTGTCTTCTACTGAAGAGTAGTCATCGTCAGTCTGTTCGTTTCCATGTTCTCTAGGCAATTCAGCACTTATCTGACCAGTCTTAATGTTACTTGACTGCCTATTCACAATATTATTTCTCTGTTCCTGAGGATGAGCTCGACTGATATGAATATTAACGCCATGAGTACCCTTGTAAATTTTCCCACATTGAGGGCAAGGCTGACCACATGTGTTATCCTGGCTAGATGCTCGGCCAGGAGTATTTAAAGGAGGATTAGTAAGGTTCTCCATGGTAGACATGACAAATTACAAAGGATGTATATCTTCTTCTGTTCATCTATCATACAATAATCCTCTTTTAGTATGCTGTAGGACCGTCAGTAGTGTTGCTGATATGAAATGTGGATTAATTTGCTTCCATAAATTTGCTGTATGATATTCATAATCATCTTTATGAGTTTAAAATTAATATAAATGGATTTATTTCATGATGTAAATTGGTAACTAAGTGGAATAAACAACCTGATAAAACATAGCCAAAGAATGCATGATGCAAAATTAAGTATTTTCCAATATTTACTCAAACATGAAGCTCACCAACACTTATAAAGGGTGGTTCAAAAAGAGCGCCGGTTTTGAAACGGCTGGTAAATTTCTGTTTGACGGTTGGTTACATTGTTTTGTTTTGTTTCTATATCCAGGAACATTCCGATTGTTGTTGCAGTTGGAATTTCTCGAATTCTGTGTCTAACCATGAAGCAGTTCACTTGTGAGCAACGTGTGCTAACCGTGAAAACATTTTATCAGAATGGAGAAAGTTATACAGCAACTGTCAGGAGACTTCGTGCGGTTCTAGGGCGTAATGAAGCACCGAATGAATCTACAGTTCGCAGACTTACGAAAAAGTTCTTTGAGACAGGTTCAACAGTAAACTCAAAAGTCCTGGTCGTCGTTGTTCTAGTCGAAGTGAGCAGAACATTGCGGTGGTTTGTGACAGTGTGGCTGAAATCAATTCGTCGCTGTTCCCAACAATTGGGATTAAGATGTTCTTCAGTACGGAGCATTCTCCAATATGATCTCCATTACCACCCCTATAAAATTCAGTTGACACAGCAGCTGAAAATGACGGATCGCCAGAAGAGACGACAGTTTGTTGAGTGGGTTCTGAGGAGACGACAGGAGGACGACAGCTTCGCAAACAAAATCATCTTCAGTGATGAAGCGCACTTCCACTTGAATGGATTTGTGAATAAGCAGAACTGCCGTATCTGGGGTTCAGAAAATCCTTGCATGATCCAAGAAAGGGAAATGCGGCTTATGGTCGGGCGGCGTCATCGTCCCTTATTTCTTTGAAAACGAGGAAGGACAAGCTGTGACAGTCAATGGGGATCATTACCGTACGATGATAAAGGAGTTCTTGTGGCCTCATTTGGATGAAATGGATATTGAAGAGTTGTGATTTCTACAGGATGGCGCGAACTGCCATACTTCCCGCGAAACGATTCAGTTGTTCCACGAGAAGTTCCCAGATCGCCTAGTTTCGTGCAATGCTGATTATCAATGGCCACCAAGGTCATGTGACTTAACTCCTTGTGATTTTTTCTTTTGGGTCATCTTAAGTCATTGGTGTATGCCAATAAACCACGAAACATCCATGACTTGAAGGAGAAAATTCGACGAGTTGTCGGCAAAATGGAAGTGGAAACTTGTCGTGCAGTCGTAGTGAATTTCATGGACAGAGTTCTTGCATGCCAGCGTGGTAGAGGAGGTCATATGCCCGACAAAATTTTTCATACGTGAAATGGGAAGGTTAGATGAACATGTTCATGTATTTTGTTTATGTTTTTTGTTAAAATAAATTTCTTAATTTCATATATCAAAACCGGCGCTCTTTTTGAACCACCCTTTATAAACTCCAGATAGTAAAGTGAACTGTAATTGATGTAACTTACGCCTTGAAATTACTCAAATACACTAAACACGATTAAAAATATTCCCACTGTTATGAAGCCAAACCAGATCAAGTCAAGGCCACTTTAAAACTTTTACCACACATAGAATAATTCTGCCGGAAGATAATGATGTATGATTAATAGTAATCAAACTGTTTTCTGTAATGAAAATAAATAATTTTCGGAGATAACGTTTTCTGACTCTAAACTGTAACATCAGATGACAGGAGTTAACGTTGTATGAGAAAGTAACACTATACTGATATTGTAATTTTATTAATAAGAAAATTATTACATATTGAACAGTATTGAAAAAATATGTTGAATACATGAACAATGTGTATCCAGCAATAATTTTACGGAATTGCATAATGTGCACATCTGTATTGTTGACTGGGAAACAGTTTTATCACAAGAATAAAAGTACAGTGGTACCTCGAGATACGAATTTAATTCGTTCCGTAACCTTGCTCGTATGTCAATTTGCTCGTATCTCAAAGCAATTTTCCCCATTGAAATTAATTGAAACGCCATTAATCCGTTCCAGCCCCAAAAATGCTACCCCTAGTTGTTTTTGTTACGTGTTTTTGAATAAGAAAAATGTATTTATAAATGACAAATATTGTATAAAAACATAATAAAAGAGAATGTAAAGAAAAAAACTGGTTTTATAAAGTGTACATACATATTTGTTACACTTTCTTCTGACCCATGGTTATAAAAAGAAATGTGATAAAGTAACTTTGCTCGCTCGACAGCTCGTATCTCAAATAACTCGTATGTTAGGGCACTCGTATCTCGAGGTACCACTGTATTGTGTATCGGCAGTATATTGGAGAATATACATGAAAGTTAAGATGTTACAACAATACATATACCAAAAAATCTTATAATAATGCTAGTAGTGCCTATTAAGATTCCTTAGGGAAAAATAAATTATGCCTATTGACTGGACAATGCAATGAAAGTTACGATTGAATTAAACTAATACCAGATAGGCTACTACACAAGCAGTCTTTGTATTCCTTCGTTGTGCCTTTGATTCTTCGCCTGTACAGCTGTCGTTTTATATCTGTGCCCCTCGCCGACCGTTGGAATTTTGTTACAAGGAGCAGGTAGTCCGTGTATTCCAATACAAAAGACATCCAGTTCCCTTTCTAGTCATTGCTTGTCCGAGCTAAAATCTGTTCACATCTGCTGCCCGTTGTAAATTTAAGAAATGTTTTTGTGCACGCTAGTAGAATCTCTTCTCCTACCAGGAAATAGTCATTTGACAGACCAGCAGAGATATAATACGATGTCTGTACCACTTCCTCACCTTCAAATAAACTGGCCTCCAACAGCACCATTTTATAGCACCATGTAGTTACCTCAGTAAACTGAAAGAAAATCTTTTGAGAATGAGGCAATTGTCATGTTAGATTTTGCTGAAAATTATAGCTTCATGGTGCAGGATGAAGTAGCCTACAAGGGTTCCACTGGAACAACTCTCAAGCAACACTTGATCCATTTGTGATTTATCACAAATTGGCTAGTAAACTTGAGCATTTCCCAATTTGTGTGGTATCAGATTGTCTTAAGCACGATACCACAACTGTTCATGCTTTCATCACATCTGTGGTAACATATATCAAAAATGAACTCCTAGTCATCAGAAAACTTCTTTGGCGAGCCAATATAAAAACTATAAAAACCTTTCCAACCTCAGCAATCATGACAAAGACTACAGCCTTGATGCAGAGTGGAACTTTTTTGTAACATCGCATGGTAAGAGTCCATGTGATGACATTAGTGGAACCGTCAAGCGTTTAGTTGGATGAGCAAGCCTACAGGCAACCACGGTCGGACACATTCTTACTGCTTCTCATATGTATGACTGGTGCAGTGAAAATATTCCAGGAATTAAATTTTTCTATGTATCTGAGGTGGTTATTAACCAAAACAAGATAAACTTTGACTTGCCAGCATGATTTGAAAATGCAGGCAAGATACTAGTAGGAGGTCCCACCATAGCTTTATCCCGATTTTGACAATCTCGTTAAAAATGAAAAGAACATCTGCTGATGATCATTTTGATGTTGTAGGGCAAAGAGCAACCACTTACTGTTGTGAATGATGCTGAATTACAGCCAGGAAAGTATGTTTCATGCATTTATGACAAGGACTGGTTCCTGGGCTGTATTGTTGAGTGGTCAGATGAAAGCTGTGATGTCTTTGTCAACTTCATGACATGATCTAAGGCCAGACTTCTCTCATGGCCTGCTTCTGTTCATCAAAATGTCTGCTGGGTGCCACTCCAGAATATTATGTGCACAGTGTCTGCACCAGAGCTCCAGGGTCATAAGTGCAAGGTTTTTTAAGCTCACCGATCATGACACTGAACTAATTCAGAAGAAAATGCCTTCATTTGGACTGTGAACTCAAATTATTTTGACAGAACTACCTAAATTACGAATACAATCAAATTTGTGTGTTTGGAGGAGGAATATTTCACATTACCTGCATTGTTAGCAATAACCGTTGTTTAACATAAGCTGCAGTGGGGAGAAAAATGTCTACATTTCATAAAATTATTAAAACATGAAGGAGGTGAGAAAACAAGCTGAATTTTTGGTCACATGATTAACATATATGTACAATTGAGTAGAAAAAATTTCTTTACCGTGGGTAATTGCCCACACGGTGAGTTTGTCAGTCAAAGATTGGTCTAAAAGCGCATTTTTTGTGCCGGAGCCCTTTTACTTCTTAAGTAAGACTTTGGAATAGTCAAGAATCCTTCTGCAGGTAGCCACATCCTCAAATAAAAGGAATCCAGTAAGAATAGCCTGTTGTGAATCATTCTAGTATGACAGCTGCCTCGTGAAAATTGAAAATTTCATTTTCGTACATAAAAAGATCACTACTTTGGAGACCAGTAGCTCAGAAACTAGAAGAGGTACACATTTTCTGATGGCAGATTCTGAAAGCCTGTGTTCAAATTCCCCAATATAGCAAATTTCAGGCAGATATCATATTCCATTCCAGAAATATTGGCATCCAAAAGTAGTAGCACAGGAACATGTGCAATTTGCCAGTGTCAAAAATGGACAACAGACCTTTTTCTATAGGGCCACAGCACAGAAATCCTTAGGAATTTTGGCCTAAAATTTGGCAATGGTTCATTACATACGTAAGGGTACCAGCACAATTTTTATTAGTCAAATCTGAGTTGGTCACTAGGGGAATTTTCCAGACTTTGATTCAGTTCATACGGAATGACCCTATCATGAGGTAATTATAAAGTTTATTACTCGTATTTACGATGTACTGTGCATTTGACTGAACTGTAATCAGGGTTGTTATGAAAAAGCCGGCCTGGTTTTATCCACTTGAAAAAAGCCAGGCATTTTATCTGGATAAAATCAAACTGAGTAAAAATAAAATCAGGTAAACTGATGTAAAAAAGTGCCAGTATGTTTTTTTTTAATCAGTTATGACTGCAATTATGATATGCAGAATTTGTTTTTTTAATTGATTTACAAGTTAAGCTCCAGATTTATTCATTAAGCAGGGCTTAGGGAAGAACAAAGGTCTAGTTTTCTTTTTAATCAGATTAAAATCTTCCAGCATCAGCTGAACTGTACAGATTTTTGATATCTTGACAATCGCACACTCACATAAAAATACGAAAAAGAAAGTGAAATTGGCTGGTTTCGGGATTTGAACCATGGAACTCCATAACGTGAGGCCAAAACGTTACCATCTCGGTCACCTGGGTCAGCTTAACGGTCTAGTTGTAAGTTATAAGCGCATGTAAAACAATAGTGTTTTTGGTCATAGCTATCTCTATTTTAATTTCCAAAGCCGTAAAATATCACAGTAAAACAATAGACTATGTTGTCATGATAAATGATTTGCTTTTTTTTATATAAATTTTTTCGAATACGTATATTATCATAAAATAGGCACCAAATTGAGCATTACTCCGAAACAGGTGAACCGATTTCATCCAGTATCAGTAGACCTCTTCCCATGAACACTATAAATGTGTATACCAAATTCCATAAAAATCCGGTAAAGCGTATTTGAGTAACCGCGTTTTTAAAATAGACACTAAATTGGGTTTTACTCCGGTACCGGACAACCGATTTGGTCCAATATCGGTAGACGTCTTCCCATGTACATTATAAATGGATATACAAAGTTTCAGGAAAATCCAATAAAGCATATTTGAGTTATCGCGACTTCTCATATATTAACATAAAAGGCAATAAATTGGGCATTATTCCGGTACTGGCCAACCGATTTGGTTGAACATCAACAGACGTCTTTCCATGGATAGTATAAATGCGTATACGAAGTTTCATAAATATCCGATAAGGCGTATTTGAGCTATTGCGCCTTTAAAATATACACTAAATTGGGTTTTACTCCGGTACCGGTCAACAGATTAGGTTCAAATTTAACAGAGTACTTTTCATGGATGTCATAAATGCGTATACCAAGTTTAATGGAAATCCGATACAGCGTATTTTAATTATGGCGCCTTTCTATTAGAAAGGCGCCATAATCTATTAAAATAGGCACTAAATTGGGCATTACTCCGGTACCGGTGAACCGATTTGGTTCAATATCAATAGGGTTCTTCCCATTGACATTATAAATGTGTTTTCCAAGTTTCATGAAAATCCGAAAAAGCGTATTTGAGTTAGAGCGCGTACAGACACACGGACGGACAGACAGACAGACAGACGGACAGACATTTTTCGTCCCCCACACAATCTCATAAAGTACCATACTGGCACTTAATAATTGAAGAATCTTGCATGTTTTTATTTCCAAACATCACAAATTTTTAAAGTTACAAGATCAGAACCCTGAAATTGTATTTAGTGTAATTTAATACCACTTCACTGTGTAATTCCCAGCAATAATTAATTACAGTATTTACTAGAATATAATGCACTCTCGAATTTAATGTGCACCCCGATTATGAAAGTTGAAATCATATAAAAAAAATAAAAAACAAATTGTTGGTGAAAGTAATGTGCATCAATAGTAGGATATTTTATTTGGAATTATGTCACAGTATTTATAGAATAATGAACCAACACGTAAACATTTACAGTTAACTGCCGGTTTTAGGCCTACAAGTTACTTGTAGGCCTAAAACCGGCAGTTAACTGTAAATGTAGGCCTATAGGCATGGCTCATCATTATTCACAAATGTGTTCATCACTGGAATTCTCGGAGGTGCTTATTTTGTATTGCTAAATGAACAAACAAAATGTTAAATGAATGTTTCACAATAAAAGCCGATACCGCTCTTATTGAGTTTAAAATCGAGAATGCACAATATTCCACATTTGCACTACAGAACCGACAAAAACAATATTTTTCATTATGTTTCAGAAGTTAAATTTCATAATGGTGTAGGCCAACAATAAAATGAATGAAGTCGAGAATTACAGTAATGCATTGTTATGTAGATCAATATTACCGCCGACCTACGAAATGGATTTGTACTAGAATATAATGCGCCCTCGAATTTAACGCGCACCTCAGTTTTGAAATCTACAAATGGACAAAAATGATGCACGTTATATTCGAGTAAATATGGTAAATTCACCATTCAAATTTACGCTTCAGTTATGTGTAATTGATGAAATAATAAGTATAAAAAATCCCTTTAAGGTAGGCCTACAGGGCACAGGCTGAGGTAGATTTCATAGTGCTTTTTATTGAATTTATTGGGGTAAGTCTATATTAATAAAAGGAAGTGTATGTCTTCCTTCTGTCTGCCTGTCTGTCTGTCCGCGATGCCCAGCGAAATCTACTGAACGCAGAGATCTGAAATTTTAAACATAGGTGGACTGAAGGGTCGGAAAATGCACCTCGAAGCCGAAATTTTAATTTTCGCCTTCGTTCGTGAGTTATGAGTGAAAAACGGGCAGAAAACGTGTATCTTTTGCGTTTTTGAGGCATCAGTTTTCAGTAATAGATTTCAATGTCAAATCAATTACAGCTGGCTTTTGCTATTTTTGTCACACCTTGGAAATAAAACTTTCGCGATCGGTTGAATGTTGTAAGCCCTAAATATGGTCAAACATTGTTTTATTTGGATGAAACTCACTATACGGGGGGTTTCTGGGCCAAGGAACTCGAATGTGAGGTCGCTTTTACCAGGCGACGCTATCTAATCGTGGTATGTTGTCCACGTGATTTAGGTGTTAATAAATATGATTTAACTATTATGCTCTTAATTTTTAATTTTTTAAATAATTATCGCGGGCGATCCCTTGATTTTTTAAGTCCATCCTGGATGATTCATTTGTTTAGAATATCAAGGCCCGCAGGCATATGAAATTTTCAACCTACACGGAAGAGGGATTATCAATATAGGCCTAAATATGGTTAAACATTGTACGATTTGGACGAAACTCACTATACATGGGTTTTCTGAACCAAGGAACTTGAATCTGAGGTTGCCTTTACCAGGCAACGCTATCTAATCGTGATGTGTAGTCCACGTGATTTAGGTGTTATTAAATATAATGATTTAACTATTAGGCCTATGCTCTTAAGTTTTAATTTTTTAAATAATTATCGCGGGCGAAGCCACGGGCACATGCTAGTGTACAATAAATACTGAAACATTTTTTTATAAAAAGAGAGATGTTAATTATGTTTTAATAGATATTTTTTATTATTTCATTTTTAATTTGGCCATGGATTATTGTTCTCAAGATGTGTAACTATTACTCTTATGGCCGAGTGCACCATTCTCCGGTTTTCTCAGCCATTTCGTTACCATGGTAAAACGTAATACCGGGGTATTCTCAAAATCTCTGTGCACCATTGCTAAAATACCACGGTTTGCTAATGCTTGGAAATATTGCTGAGAATCCATTCCCGTTGATGGTTTCTTCCATGGCCGCTAGGTTTCTCTCTATCTATCTTTCTCTATCGCTCTCTTTCTGTTTCTCTCTTTCTTGTCCTTTTCTCTCTTTTTCTCTCTATTTCTTTTTTCCTCTTTTTCGCTCTTACTACCTTTTCTCTCTCTTTTTCTCTCTATCTCTCTCTCCCTTTCTCCCTCTTTTTTCTAACTCTCTCTCTCTCGTTCTCTCTCTCTCTCGTTCTCTCTCTCTCTCGTTCTCTCTCTCTCTCTCGTTCTCTCTCTCTCTCGCTCGTTCTCTCTCTCGCTCGTTCTCTCTCTCGCTCGTTCTCTCTCTCGCTCGTTCTCTCTCTCGCTCGTTCTCTCTCTCTCTCTCTCTCTCTCTCTCTCTCTCTCTCACTCTCTCTCTCTCTCTCTCTCTCTCTCTCAGAAAGTCTGCCAGTCACGGTGGCTCGCCTAGGCCAGGGGTCAGCAACCTGCGGCTCACAAGCCACATGCGGCTCTTTGGATGTGAAGCTGCGGCTCTTTAGTTCCATACGCAAATAATATTTATTTTATATAAAAAAAATTAAAAATCGTTCTGAATCGATTAATGAGAATTAGGCACTTGTACTCGCTTTTCACCGCACCCCTCCCCCGTGACACGCGTCGTCATTGTCGTCAGTCCGTCGGAAGCTCTCGAATGACGCCGTCGTCGGATGTTTCTTTGTAGGTTTTAATTCGCTTTCGACGCAAGACAATTTGGCGTCTTCACCAGTGCTTTGGCTGAAACGTATAGTTTGTTGTTTCAAGTAAAAAGTTAGAAGCAAATTATCTTCTCAAAGTTATGTATATATAATAATAAAAAAGAAACCGAAGTTAAGATAGGTAACATAATAAGTATTAGGCCTATACTTTTAAAATACATATTATACATATTTTTTTCCAAATAAGATACCTAACTACTTTTTTGAAGTCAATAAGAATTGTCAAAAAAGAAACAAAGTACTACTGTTGTATTACTGCGAAAGTGTTTTTATTAAAATATATATATATTTAATAAATTACCTATTATTTTATATATTTTACAGCTTTTATTATTTAAAAATTAGCGTTAAAATAATAATTATAAGTGTAAGTACCTACATAGGCGTAACCAGGACGACCATATGGGGGGGGGGTTATAACATCCGCGGGGTCTGGGAAGGGAGGGTCCAGGGGTCCTCCCCCGGAAAATTTAAAAAATCAAGATGCAAAATAACGAGTTTTCAGCTTCCGGGGGACCTCCCCCGGAAAAATTTTAAAAATTAAGATGCAAAATAATGAGTTTTAAGCTTCCCACGCTTTATACTTGCATTAAGTAATATATGGGCAGACTTAAAAAAATTATACAATTTTCCTTTTTTTAATCAATGGGGGGGGGGGGGGGTTCAAACCCCCAACCCCCCCCCTCCCCTCGGTACGCCTATGAGTACCTATAAATTGCTATTTAATAAACCTATTTTCGAACTCTGAGGATCAAAGTAGGTAGGTATTTGCAGTTTTAGATTGTATATATGTTTGGCAATTTTCATTGATTTCGGCATAGCTGGGCATAACACCTTTACTCGTAAACTAAGTATCTAATTAATAAATTTCATGTTTACCGCAGAGGGAGAATTATTTTGAGTAGTATTTATCTACCTCCTTATTCCCTCTGATATTAAAATAAACATACATAAACGGGAGTCTTTGCACCATGTATAAAACGGTGATGTCAAAATCTTGAGTGTTGTAGATAGTTCTTTTCTTGATTAGTTTGTAAAAAGATAATTAAATATATATATACAGATTAAAACTTTTTCACAAATTACACAAGTCTATGTAGTAAAAATGCATAAAATGGATTGCCCCACTACCGGGAGTCTTTACACCATGTTTAAAACGGTGATGTTAAAATCTTCAGTGTTGTAGTGTTCTTTCTTGAATGTTTGGTAAAATTTTTTCTTGTAGAATCGTGTGCCCAGTGTGTTGTAGGTTGTTTAAAATTGAATATGCATTTCGGCGCAAAGTTACGCCATCCTCAGTTCCTAAAAAATCAGAGTAAAAACTAACGTAAGAGGTAACTAGTATTTATATTGTTTTTAAATTGTGTATGGACTATTACTAACCTTATGTTGTGGTGCCGGAACTTGACTATGAAGTAACTGATTGTGGTGTAAGGTGCTGATATTTATGGAGGGTGGGTGTGTTCATAAGAGATTTGGAATAGTGGGTTGTATTCAATTTGGTCTTCGTTTAGTATTATGTCCTTGTGTTTATATATTTCGAGTTGTTCCAGAGTATTTAGTCTATGTCCTTTGTTTTGTTTGTGTAAAATTTCCATTGTGTTTTCAATATTGTTATGTTGGTGTTTTTCTGTAATTAAGTGTTTGGCATAAGCTGATTTTTGTCTGTTGTTTTTAAAATCTTGGGTGTGTTCCCGATATCTGGTTTTTGAATTTATGCCTATGTAAACCTTGTTACAGCTAGTACATTTTAATTTATATATGCCATTCTCATTAAACTTTTCGTTGGTGGCGTTATTATTGTCCGTGCTATGTAAAATATCTTTTAGTCTATTGTTAGTTTTGAATGCTACTTTTAGATTATTCTGTTGTAAATGCTTTGTTATTCTATGTACACGTTTATCTGTATAATTGAAAGTTACGAATTTTTTATTGGCGTTCTTTCCTTGTTTTATGGGGGATAATGTAGTATTATTGTGTTTTTTGTTGTATAAGTTCTTTTTTTGTTTTTTAAGCAATTTGATGATAGTATTCTTCTTATATCCGTTATTGGTTGCAATCTGTATTATTGTGTTTAGTTCTTCGTTATAATGTTGTTTTTTCATTGGGGTATTGAGAAGTCTGTAGATCATGCTGTTAAACGTTGCCATTTTTTGTGTGAAAGGGTGATTAGAGCTATTATTAATTACCGTGTCTGTGAAAGTTTGCTTTCTGTAGATATTGAAGTTAAGCTTGCTATTGCTTCCAGTTATGTTGATGTCAAGGTAGTTCAAAGTGTTGTTTTCCTCTTTTTCTGATGTAAAGGTCAAGTGTGTGTTTAGTTCGTTGAATTCTTCAAGAATTTTTTCTTTATTATTGTTCTTACATATAATAAGAATGTCATCAACAAATCTTCTGTAAACTTTTATGTTGTATTTAGTTAATATATTTGCTATATGTTTCTCTTCAATGTGCTGTAAGAAGATTTCGGCCAGGATGCCTGAAAGTGGGGAACCCATAGCTATACCTTTGTTTTGTATAAATATTTTGTCGTGGAATTTGAAATAGTTTTGCTTTAGAATTGTCGAAGTTAAGTTTGTTATTTGTTCAATGACTAGGGGGTTTTCATTTTTCCGGGCTAGGGATTGTCCTATGATATGTATAGTGTCTTCTATTGGTATATTAGTGTACAAATTTTTTGTATCCATGTTTTTGACATCAACATAACTAGAAGCAATAGCAAGCTTAACTTCAATATCTACAGAAAGCCAACTTTCACAGACACGGTAATTAATAATAGCTCTAATCACCCTTTCACACAAAAAACGGCAGCGTTTAACGGCATGATCTACAGACTTCTCAATATCCCAATGAAGAAACAACATTATAACGAAGAACTAAACACAATAATACAGATTGCAACCAATAACGGATATAAGAAGAATACTATCATGAAATTGCTTAAAAAACAAAAAAAGAACTTATACAACAAAAAACACAATAATACTACATTATCCCCCATAAAACAAGGAAAGAACGCCAATAAAAAATTCGTAACTTTCAATTATACAGATAAACGTGTACATAGAATAACAAAGCATTTACAACAGAATAATCTAAAAGTAGCATTCAAAACTAACAATAGACTAAAAGATATTTTACATAGTACGGACAATAATAACGCCACCAACGAAAAGTTTAATGAGAATGGCATATATAAATTAAAATGTACTAGCTGTAACAAGGTTTACATAGGGCAGACAGGCCGTAAATTCAAAACCAGATATCGGGAACACACCCAAGATTTTAAAAACAACAGACAAAAATCAGCTTATGCCAAACACTTAATTACAGAAAAACACCAACATAACAATATTGAAAACACAATGGAAATTTTACACAAACAAAACAAAGGACATAGACTAAATACTCTGGAACAACTCGAAATATATAAACACAAGGACATAATACTAAACGAAGACCAAATTGAATACAACCCACTATTCCAAATCTCTTATGAACACACCCACCCTCCATAAATATCAGCACCTTACACCACAATCAGTTACTTCATAGTCAAGTTCCGGCACCACAACATAAGGTTAGTAATAGTCCATACACAATTTAAAAACATTATAAATACGAGTTACCTCTTACGTTAGTTTTTACTCTGATTTTTTAGGAACTGAGGATGGCGTAACTTTGCGCCGAAATGCATATTCAATTTTAAACAACCTACAACACACTGGGCACACGATTCTACAAGAAAAAATTTTACCAAACATTCAAGAAAGAACACTACAACACTGAAGATTTTAACATCACCGTTTTAAACATGGTGTAAAGACTCCCGGTAGTGGGGCAATCCATTTTATGCATTTTTACTACATAGACTTGTGTAATTTGTGAAAAAGTTTTAATCTGTATATATATATTTAATTATCTTTTTACAAACTAATCAAGAAAAGAACTATCTACAACACTCAAGATTTTGACATCACCGTTTTATACATGGTGCAAAGACTCCCGGCAGTAGGGAAATCCATTTTCTGCACATTTTAGTATTTTACTACATTGACCTGTGTAATTCCTGATAAAAATTTTAATCTGTACATATATTTTTAATGATCTTTTTTAGTGTTTTTTAGTGTTCTATACATGAATATCACAGTGTGTTGTATGTTTATTATAATATCAGAGAGAATAAGGAGGTAGATAAATACTACTCAAAATAATTCTCCCTCTGCGGTAAATATGAAATTTATTAATTCACATACAGCCAACCAGGCTAAAATAATCAACAAATATACTAACGTTAAGAGGAAACTTCTAAAAACTCTAGCGAACATAAAATTCAACAAAACATGTAGGGAACTACAACTTACCCCAAAATACATCAACATACGTTCGAAATCCTCAAATGAAACAGCAAAAAGAACAGTTAAAAAGGCTAAAAAACTCTGGCTATCGAATGAAATAAAATTTCTACACAAGAAAAGAAACTTTTAAATATTCAAGCATATAAATTACACCTAGAAGCTACTTCCTACTTCAAACACGAATGGGCCAATATCAATAATAACATACAACTTAAACTGGAGAAAGAAATCGAAAATAAATACAACACCACAAACAAGAAAATTGAAAAACTAAAACAAGAGAAAGAAGGTAGACAAGAACCTACACAGAATAACACGAAAACCATTAAATTCTCACCTAGAGTGCTTAACCTTTCCAACATAGAACTAAGTAAAGAGGAAATGAATGTTCAACAATTAGGTCAAAAACATAATCTACCACACAAAAAAGAGCAACAAATATTCAATAACATAGTTGACGCTGAAACTGCCATAACTGCAATCCCCCCTAACCTGCAAATGGAAGTTAGGAATAAAATTGCAAAAACTATAAAGGACATCTATTCCGAGGAACACAAACAACCACCAAATACTAAAAATAACACACGAACTCTAAAAAATTTGAACAAAAAACTTCAAGACAATAACGTCATAAATGAGGAGCATCGTTTCAAAACGTATTAAATGCACTCTTGGTCAAAATAGAGTTTGATTCGATTTCGCCCTATTTCTTAAGCGCTCTTTAACACTATGAACTCGGAATGGAACATTTCATATTATATCCCGTGTTAATTCACTGTCAAAGTTGATGTATCGGATCAAATCGTATTATGTGCACGAGAATGAACGGTTCAAAACGTATTATGTACAACTTCATTTTTACACCGGGCATTAAACCCAAGTTTCGACTCATATTTCCCAATAATGTTTATGCTGATTCGTCCGCAAGTTTAGCTGTTGTATGTTATTTCATTGTATCATCATGGAAGGAAGTGAAGCTGTTCCAAAAAGATTGAAAGGAAGCAGAAAACGAACCATGACTGGGATAACCAAACGACAGCTAGGTAAGCGACATTTTGTTTTTTTGGATCAACATTGTGACAGTATTTTTATATTGTACTTTTTAATGTACTAATGGAGTTATGAGAAATAGTGTTACGATAAAAAAAAATACGTTTTAAAGGTCATAATATTCTTGTTCAAGCCATTTTATTATTGTGCTCGCATGGCATTTCAGATTCAGTGTGAAGCCGGTATTTAAAAAAAGAATCATCTACTGGCTGATCTGGCAGCACACAAAATTCGTTTTAAAACCTTCCACAAAATAATGAGGGAGCGTCCAGCAGATAGAAGTAGTTTCTGCTTTGATTTGCAACAGGTTTGCAATTATGATTAGCAGCAATTATCAATTCGCGAAGCTTACTATTTCCGCCAAATATAGTTTTATGCACTGTGTCACTGATGTCAGTAAAAGAATGCAACATTCTTTAAATTGAAGGAGACTGAATGTGGCAGGTAGCATCGGGTGTGATCTCTTATTTGGAGGAATTTCATTTTGAGGATTCAGTCACCACTATTAGGCTTCACTAATGGCTGCAGAGGTCAAAATAAAAACATGTAGCCTATGTAATTCATGCTTTTGTTAATTGGTGACTTTCCTCCGGGAATAGAATATTACATAATATAGGCTCAATATATTTACACTGAGTGACAAGTTTTAAGCATAAAGAAGAGTCTTAGCAGAACATGCTTCACCATTTCGTGTTGTAAAACGTAAGAGAAGTAAGGCATCTAAAAGTGGAGAAAACTATAGCCCTAATTTTAAACGCATTTAACACGTTTTGTGAAAAGTTCGCTCAATTTTCTGTCCATATGAAATTGACATCAGATTTCACGGGAGTGTCAGAAATTAGCACATTCGGAATTCTTAAAGAGGTGAGGAAAGTGTTGGATGTACAATGACGTGTATGTGAAACCAGCAATTCGCAAAATTGTATTTTTCCCCCCATAACTCCATGCGTCAGAAAAGATGTCAATAAATAAATAAGGATCCTGAGACAGAATGAAAGCTTAGTATTGAAGCCAATAGATGTCTGGGTGTATAGCGTAGCCTACTTCGTGTTTCAATGTTGTCAGCTCTGGCTATGGAATTGAACGAAGCCTACCGAATGAGGACTAGGGAGTCGAGCGCCCAAGATCACGCGCGGGTAGCCGCAGATCACGTGTTTGGGGTAATAAAATATCTCCGAAAATACTCCTACATTATGACTCCTGAAAAATATAGAGAACATTAAAAGTTTGTGGGAAAAGTAAGATCACCTGGAGATGATTGGGACATAAGAGATTATAAAATACTGCTCAAATAGTTAAAGAAATTGGATGGAATAAAGGACATGAAGAGAGTAATTTTGAAGAAAAAACTATGAATCATCACAGTGAAGCTGGAGCCAATGTATAGTTGTGATTACCCTTCAAAACAATTCACAACATTACTGAAACGAGGGACAAGTATGGAGAAGGTGCGTAAATTTTGTCTTCAAAATGTGTGCAATTATTGTGTTAACAAGTGATTATGTTAGCAGTGTTATTAATACTAATTTGTCTGCAATACATGCAATTAATGGCAATGATTTAAAAACATATTTTCTTTCGAATCCAGCTGATGTTTGACCTCCTCTCTACTTTTTACTTTCTAATCGGTTCAGAACGTATTATGTCCAGTGAATCGGTTCAAAACGTATTATGTGTAAAATTAAAACTAAAATATAATGCTCGTTAATTGAAAACCAATTTCAGATTTTGAGGATTCTGAAACATTACCTTAATATCTAAAATTTCACGTCTTAATTTTGCAGATATACTTCCTGGTTTGGGAGTAAATCGTTTTTCCTCTTTCCTGAAAAATGTTAACTTGTGCACTTAATACGTTTTGAAACGATGCTCCTCAAATACAAAAGCTGATAAGGGAAACACAATCGTCCTCCTTAATAAAAATGATTATGTTGAGAAAACAATGAATTTCATTAATGAAAACCACATTGTAGAAGTAAATACGGATCCAACAGAAAAATTTCAACAGGCCATAAAAAATACTATAAAAAAACTCAGACCCCATTCTTAGTGAATCGGACATGAAATATAATATCAACATGAACCCTAAAGCCCCCACCCTCAAAGCACAAATAAAAACTCATAAACAAGATAATCCTATTAGACCAGTAGTCAATTTCACTAAAGCACCAACTTACAAAATCTCAAAATTATTAGCCAAAATGCTTAAACAAAAACTTAATCTACACAATAAATTCATTGTAAATAATTCAGTAGATCTAATCCACAACATTAGACATATCAATCTGGAAAAAGATGATATCCTCATTTCCTTGGATATAAAAAATTTCTACACTAATATACCAATAGAAGACACTATACATATCATAGGACAATCCCTAGCCCGGAAAAATGAAAACCCCCTAGTCATTGAACAAATAACAAACTTAACTTCGACAATTCTAAAGCAAAACTATTTCAAATTCCACGACAAAATATTTATACAAAACAAAGGTATAGCTATGGGTTCCCCACTTTCAGGCATCCTGGCCGAAATCTTCTTACAGCACATTGAAGAGAAACATATAGCAAATATATTAACTAAATACAACATAAAAGTTTACAGAAGATTTGTTGATGACATTCTTATTATATGTAAGAACAATAATAAAGAAAAAATTCTTGAAGAATTCAACAAACTAAACACACACTTGACTTTACATCAGAAAAAGAGGGAAACAACACTTTGAACTACCTTGACATCAACATAACTAGAAGCAATAGCAAGCTTAACTTCAATATCTACAGAAAGCCAACTTTCACAGACACGGTAATTAATAATAGCTCTAATCACCCTTTCACACAAAAAATGGCAGCGTTTAACAGCATGATCTACAGACTTCTCAATATCCCAATGAAAAAACAACATTATAACGAAGAACTAAACACAATAATACAGATTGCAACCAATAACAGATAAAAGAAGAATACTATCATGAAATTGCTTAAAAAACAAAAAAAGAACTTATACAACAAAAAACACAATAATACTACATTATCCCCCATAAAACAAGGAAAGAACGCCAATAAAAAATTCGTAACTTTCAATTATACAGATAAACGTGTACATAGAATAACAAAGCATTTACAACAGAATAATCTAAAAGTAGCATTTAAAACTAACAATAGACTAAAAGATATTTTACATAGCACGGACAATAATAACGCCACCAACGAAAAGTTTAATGAGAATGGCATATAAATTAAAATGTACTAGCTGTAACAAGGTTTACATAGGGCAGACAGGCCGTAAATTCAAAAACCAGATATCGGGAACACACCCAAGATTTTAAAAACAACAGACAAAAATCAGCTTATGCCAAACACTTAATTACAGAAAAACACCAACATAACAATACTGAAAACACAATGGAAATTTTACACAAACAAAACAAAGGACATAGACTAAATACTCTGGAACAACTCGAAATATATAAACACAAGGACATAATACTAAACGAAGACCAAATTGAATACAACCCACTATTCCAAATCTCTTATGAACACACCCACCCTCCATAAATATCAGCACCTTACACCACAATCAGTTACTTCATAGTCAAGTTCCGGCACCACAACATAAGGTTAGTAATAAGCATACACAATTTAAAAACATTATAAATACTAGTTACCTCTTACGTTAGTTTTTACTCTGATTTTTTAGGAACTGAGGATGGCGTAACTTTGCGCCGAAATGCATATTCAATTTTAAACAACCTACAACACACTGGGCACACGATTCTACAAGAAAAAGTTTTACCAAACATTCAAGAAAGAACACTACAACACTGAAGATTTTAACATCACCGTTTTAAACATGGTGTAAAGATTCCCGATAGTGGGGCAATCCATTTTATGCATTTTTACTACATAGACTTGTGTAATTTGTGAGAAAGTTTTAATCTGTATATATATATATTTAATTATCTTTTTACAAACTAATCAAGAAAAGAACTATCTACAACACTCAAGATTTTGACATCACCGTTTTATACATGGTGCAAAGACTCCCGGCAGTAGGGAAATCCATTTTCTGCACATTTTAGTATTTTACTACATTGACCTGTGTAATTCCTGATAAAAATTTTAATCTGTACATATATTTTTAATGGTCTTTTTTAGTGTTTTTTAGTGTTCTATACATGAATATCACAGTGTGTTGTATGTTTATTTTAATATCAGAGGGAATAAGGAGGTAGATAAATACTACTAAGTATCTAATATTTGCCAAAGGTAAGGCGTTGAAACGTTTTGCTTTGTGCTTGAATGAAATAAATACATTCCTAAATGAAAAAGACATTAATCACCCTGAATTAGAGAACGACACATGGTTGCAAAAATTTTACTTTATGGTGGATATCACAGCAAAATTAAATGAGCTGAATCTAAAACTGCAAGGAAAGGGAAACCCGCCTATGTTTTGGTAGAAGAATTGGTTTGTTTTGAAGAAAAATTAATTCTTTTTGCAGAAGATATTCAGAGCGGTAAATTACTTCATTTTCAATTTCTAAAGCAATATCGCGATAAAACCAGTGCAAGTGTTGACACGAATTACTTCAGTACAGTTATAAAAAAAATTAAAGATGGATTTGCTGACAGATTTGAGCAATTCAAAACCAACAAAACCACTCTAGCATTCATAGTAAATCCTCTCAACACAAATAGTAACGAAATCCAGATTGAGCCATTTGGAATTGATACTGGATCTCTAGAAATGCAATTGATCGATTTAAAAAGTAAAGCTTTATGGAGTGGAAAATTTACAGAGTTGAAAAGCAAGTTGGAAGAGTTGGAGGTCCAGAAATGTATGTACGTAACGTAACAAAAGTGGACAGCTTTAAAAGAAATGCCGTGAGTTGAGGCACTTATATTCAACACGTGGAATAGTCTTCCAGATTGCTACAGTGAGGTGGAGAAGTTGGCATTTGGAGTGCTGACTATCTTCGGATCGACAGCAAAAGTGCGAGCAAAAGTTCTCTTGCATGAATATAATTAAAAGTAAAGTAAGAAGCCAACTAACAAATGAAAATTTAGAGTCGTGTTTGAAACTTAAAACAAGTTATGAGCCAAATTTATCCAAACTTTCTAAAATCATGCAAAGCCAACGCTCCCATTGAAATTGTTTGCTCAAATGTATGTTATTGAAGTACAAGTTAGTGTTGTAAGTAAATGTTTAATTGTTTTAATTTTTTAATTAAATAATAAGTAATTATCTAATAATGTCATATACAGTGAGTCCCACGCAAGAGTTGGCCAATGACGTGGGTTTCTGCATCGCGGGTGAAATATCTATGCAAATAATGCTGCTGTCGGTGTAATGATTCAGGTTTTCACATTTACAGTTAAATTTACAATGAAAATAATCACGTACCTCATCACAAGAGATGGTGGAAATGTTCTCCTCTTGCGTCCACACAACACTGGCATCATTTCGGAAATTTTCTTTCATGCACATAAGTTTAGGTTCCGAGATAGGTTTAATTTCTCTTGTGATATTGTCTTTGAGTTCTTGTTATGTATGGGAAATTGACCTATACACTTTATTTTTCAAGTTTCCCCATAAAAATATTTACATACTGTTAGAAGAACTTAAAGACAATATCACATAGGCCTATCACAAGAGACAGTAACTCTGTCTCAGAAGCTGAACTTATGCGCGTGAAAGAAAATTTCCTAAAAAGGTGCCAGTATTGTGTGGACGCAAGAGGAGAACTTTTCCAACATCTCTTGTGATGAGGTACGTGGTTATTTTCATTGTAATTTTAACTGTAAATGTGAGAACCTGAATCATCACAACGACCGCGGCATTATTTGCGTAGATATTTCACCCGATCGCTTGGGAGTTGGAGCTGTGCCAGCCGCGACGCAGAAACCCGCGCCATTGGCCAACTCTTGCGTGGGACTCACTGTACAATCTAATTTGTTGTGATAAACACTACTTATATATGAATAAATAGATATTTTTTCTTATGAATAAATAGATTCGTTATTTTATCAAAAACTTTATTTATGCGAGTACTATTTATTGTTGGCAAGAAAAATTTTTGTGGTTCTTTAAAAACTTTGAAATTTTGTAAATTGTAATTTTTGGCTCTTCCAACTAAAAAGGTTGCCGATCCCTGGCCTAGGCTATTGGTTTTCCAAATTCAATTTATTTGTTGCCTTATTATTCAATAAAAAGATGTCCATAAGGATAAAATGGAATTTTATATTGTGTATATATGTCGTCTGAACTCAGACTTTGAATTCAAGCACCATAGATACTGTACCAATCGTGAAAGTAGCTGGTTTCGCTTACTACTGGTTTGGTTGAGGTGAGAAACAAAGGTCATTTCAATCGATGTTACAGCACACTATTTGCAAAGATATGTACCATCGTTCATTCTTAAAATAGATCCCACCTGTCTGTACATTTCAATAAAATATCATTGATGTTTTAAAAAATAATTCTCACACGTAAGCAATCCAAGGCAAAGCAACACCATGAAATCTCTGCTCAGAGTTCGACATAGCCTCGCTTTTATTCCGTTATGACTAGTAGAAATTTTAGGTGCAAAATCATGTGCATAGCCATGAAAGGGCTGTTATAATTATGTTCGTGCACGTGCAGGTATGATAAATTGATTACATACCCTACATACCGATACACAGGCTATATCGTGATGCATGCAGCCATTCACTTAAATTTGGCCTAGGATCATTGGTTTTCCACATTTCATTTATGTGTTGCCTTATTGTTCAGTAATAAATGTTCATAAGGATAAAATGGAATATTATATTGTGTATACACGTCGTCTGAATTCAAACACCATAAATACTGTACTAATCGTGTGGTTACACCCACTAGCCTACTCGATGGACCTGGTTTGGTTGAGGTAAGAAAGGAAGGTCATTTCAATCAATGTTACAGCACAGTATTTGCAAAGATATGCACCATCGTTCATTCTTCAAATAGACCCCACCTGTCTCTCATTATTCTTTATGTTCAATTAGCTTTTGGCCTAGATATCGTAAATATGATACATTACGCTGATCTCCATCTTGGAAAGAAAACCGCGGTTTTCTCACTTTACAGCTCCTTGTTCAAATTAAAGGTTAATTAAATACTTGGGTCAGCACTGGGTATTTGTCCTCATTTTTTGTTTCTGGACCGTAACGCTCATTAAATGGAAATAAATTAATGTGCTAAAATGTTAGTAAGTGATATGAGTTACGTAACCCTTCTTGTTAGAAAATATTAAATATTACTATTGTACAAATTGTTGTTAACATATAAATTAAACTTTCTCACTATTTTTGTTATGGACTCAGGGTTGTAAAAAAGCTGGTGATTTTAGCCGGCAAAAATCAATTTTCCTGTTTGGGGGAGGCAGAAGGGGGTTGAAATTTTGAAAAAAATTATATTTCGGGGCCCTATGGGGTTTAGAGGGAAACTTTGTCTGCATAAATTATAGTAATCCCTGTGAAGTTTACGGTGATACCAGTGATTCAGTGGTTGTGGGGGAGAGGTTGGAATTTCGAAATTTTTAAAACCATGTGTTGTGGGGTATCGTTGAAAAGCTCTTAATGAGTAGCCTAATCTTTAAATTGACAACTAGTTTCTCGATAGCACTCATATAAGGAGAGATTTGAATTTTTGAAAATCAAAAACACTTTAAAATATACCTCATAACCTCAGCCTGTAGGCCTGCCGAAAGGAATTTATTTATGAGGACCAGTTAAGTCTAAAATTACCAATGAAATAAAGTGTGAAATATTAATGGGCGAGTCCAACAACCTCGGTATTCAGAATACTGCGGTAAAGTTGCTTAGTTTACCCCGGTAAAGTCATACTTTCGTTGCACCGTGCTCGGTTTGAACTTTTACCGCGGTTAAGATGCAAACCGGCCGTGAAGGAGCTGTAAAGTGAGAAAACCGCGGTTTTCTTTCCAAAATGGAGATCAGCATAATGTATCATATTTACGATATCTAGGCCAAAAGCTAATTGAACATAAAGAATAATGAGAGACAGGTGGGGTCTATTTGAAGAATGAACGATGGTGCATATCTTTGCAAGTACTGTGCTGTAACATCGATTGAAATGACCTTCCTTTCTTACCTCAACCAAACCAGGTCCATCGAGTAGGCTAGTGGGCATAACCACACGATTACTGAGCTTAAAAGACAGAATTCCTGCATTTTGTGATAGACTGGATTTTGAAAAAAGTGTTACAGTGAAAGAATTGGTTTTAAAATGAATTATCAACTCTATTACCGAACGTTAGAAGACACGTAGGCAGTCATCCTTTTTTGAAATAGAACAAAACTGAATCGGAAATGGATGAACTTGTATAATGTATTAGAGATACATTTTGCTCATTGCACAAGATGAATTGATTCAGTCAGCTCATTAGGCCCATCAACAAGCAATACTGTTCAGAGCTGTTGCCTTGCTTGTCTACTTAGACGAGATCACAAATTTTGTGATAATGAACATATGGATCATGGGAAATTGTAATGTAATGTGTTAATGCATTCCAAGAGATTCCAAAAGACACTAAGTCACAGGATATGGAACAAGTCAAAGTCAATCAAGTGGAGAATCTGCTCTTATACAATTCAACGGCCCTAAATAGCGTGCTTGCTCGCTCGCTTCGTGAGTTCATTGGGTATACTCGGCGATGTTCTTCTCTCGCAGTGTAAACTTTCATGACGACTAAAAAATTAGGAAAACCGTTTCTTTATTATATAAGGCCTAAGTGAAATGAACACAATGAACAAATATTCTAATTTTATTTTTACTTACAATTTTCATAGCTCTGAACCACAAACATTTTTAATAATCTACCAGTGTAAATTTCTTAAAAATCCTGGAGTCAATGAATAATGGCGGGCGAAGCCGGGGGCAACAGCTGTAAAATATTGGTGGTTTTATCTCTTGAAATATCGCTGATAATAATAATCCAAACAAACAATTCCTTCCCTTGAAACATTATATAATTTCTGAAAATTACACTGAATTGATCAAATAAAATTCACATCATATTCATGTCAATATACAGTTGAGAAACAATACATATTATGTGTTCTCAGGTTCCTTTGGAACTGCATAATCGATTCTGATATAGTTTTCCCAGGGGGCGCTTTCTAATCGTAGAATGTACTCTGAAGCCGGAATTTTAGCTGTTTCATTAATTATTAATGGCTTAGTTTATGAATGATTGGCGTGCAAGTGTTAATAAATATAATGCTTTAAAATAATTATTATACTCTTAATTTTTTATTTTTAAATGAATTATCGTGGGCGAAGCCACGGGCACCTCCTAGTATAATACAATCAAAATGTAAACAAAAATTAGAAAATCTATGCAAAATGAGTAAAAACTCAATGTTCAGACAGGAAACCCTCCACTGGGTAATAGTTATGCAATAAAAATATTTTTTCTGCTGTAATTTGCTGTCTGGACATTCCTGAAGACAATAATATGAGAACTGAAAGAAGAATTTACTAAGTTAATGTAACGAAGTTAATATGAAAGTATTTTCTAATGGTTCAGCAGCACAATTAAAAAAAAAAAGCTTTACCTTTTTCAATCCCCTATTCTACAGAAACAAGTTTTTTCTCTAGATAATGAATGGAATATTTAGGCACCACTCCATGAGAAAGTGGCAGTGGATGGAGTTGGAAGATGAAGCATATGTTCTGATACCAGCAAAGAGCCAAAAGTATTCTATGAATACCCCTGAACAGTTTTATAATGTGCAAAAAAAGCAATGTCAGCATTGAGAATACTATGGGTGCAATCATGTGAAGTCAATACCACAGAAAAGATAGTCTAGTATTCTTTGTATCCCTAACCTACAGAGCCCCCATTACTTTCACGTTACATCAACCGGAAATAAATTACTAATTGGTCAGACAAGTGCAGGTGCTTCACAGCCATTCCATTGTTATGGTCCAGACATTTACACACTTTTGGAGTCCTCTTACTCATTGTTAAGATAAATTTTCAAAAGTGTTAATAATACGTATGAATTGGCTTTAAACAGTACTTCACCCCAATATATTTTTAATCCCATGTCAACATTGATCAATCAAGAAATTAATAAAAAGTACCCTGTTACGGTTCAGACTCACACAGAAGGTTACTCATATCATTTTCGTCAAGACATGCAAATCTCTGTGAATTGTCACAACTTTACAGTTTTCCTTCTATATGAATGTTCAAGGATAATTATGCACTATTGATCAGCTTCAAATTTTCAATAATTAACTCACAGTAAATTTTCAAAATATGTTACGGTCCAGACACATGCTGTTACGGTTCAGACACTGTGTAAAATCACACAAGTTAGAATTACTTAACAAATTAAGAGGCTAGAAAATTTACACATGTTTTTCAAAATCTAGGAACCATGGACCCAGTCAAAATAAGTAATTTAACATAAACTTAGGCCCTTTCACAGGGTTATAAAACTGTTGTCACAAAGAAATGGTGAATACTTATGAGTAGGCCTATGTCTCATTATGTCCAATTAAAAACAAACTTTCCCCTATTATTAGTGACAGTAGGTATTAGTGACACAAACAATGACTGAAGCATGTACTACAGAGATGCCCTTTTTCTTGATATCATATCCATGTCGAAATACCACTGGAATTCATATAGTTGAGTCTGTAATCATCGCTGATAGTGTTAAGTAGGCCCACCTCAGCATAGTATGTATTTCCAGGGGATAACTTCTTTCCACCTTTCAGCTTGACGAGGTCAAAATTTAATTTAAGAAGGACTTTTAATTCACTCTGATGATTAAGGAAGGGTGATAATAAATTGCCTTGGTGAAGCACCTGAACTTGTCTGACCGACTAGTAATTTATTTCTGGTTGGTGTAACCTGAAAGTAAACAGCTCTTTGTAGATTGGTGCTATCCGATCCGAAGATAGTCAGCACTCCAAATGCCAACTTCTCCACCTCACTGTAGCAATCTGGAAGACTATTCCATGCGTCGAATATAAGTGCCTCAACTCGCGGCATTTCTTTTAAAGCTGTCCACTTTTGTTGCGTTACATACATACATTTCTGGACCTCCAACTCTTCCAACTTGCTTTTCAACTCTGTAAATTTTCTGCTTCCACAAAGCTTTACTTTTTAAATTGATCAATTGCATTTCTAGAGATCCAGTATCAATTCCAAATGGCTCAATGTGGATTTCGTTATTATTTGTGTTGAGAGGATTTACTATAAATGCTAGAGTGGTTTTGTTGGTTTTGAATTGCTCAAATCTGTCAGGAAATTCATCTTTAATTTTTTTTATAACTGTGCTGAAGTAATTCGTGTCAACAGTTGCACTGGTTGTATCGCGATATTGCTTTAGAAATTGAAAATGAAGTAATTTACCGCTCTGAATATCTTCTGCAAAAAGAATTAATTTTTCTTCAAAACAAACCGATTCATCTACCAAAACATAGGCTGGGTTTCCCTTTCCTTGCAGTTTTAAATTCAGCTCATTTAATTTTGCTGTGATATCCACCATAAAGTAAAATTTTTGCAACCATTTGTCGTTCTCTAATTCAGGATGATTAATGCCTTTCTCATTTAGGAATGTATTTATTTCATTCAAGCACAAAGCAAAACGATTCAACACCTTACCTTTGGAAAGCCATCGCACTTTATTGTGAAGAAGGAGGTCGGAATACTGAGTCTCCATTTCATTTAAGAATTCTTTAAACTGACGATGGTAGAGTGCTTTTGACAAGATGCTGTTAAGAATCTTGATTACCAAATTCATGACCTCAACTATTTCAGCCGGAAATGTTTTGGCACAAAGCGCTTCTTGGTGAATTATGAGTGAAACGTAAGAATTTCGTGGTTTATTTTGCTTTGTTTATGTTGCCCCTTTATTTTTTCCTGTCATACTTCTGGCTCCATCAGTTGCTATTGAAACGATTTTGCACGGCATTCGCTATAACAAACTATACGTCACAGCCAAAGCACTGGTGAAGATGCCAAATTGTCTTGTGTCGAAAGCGAATTAAAACCTACATAGAAACATACGACGACGGCGTCATTCGAGAGCTTCCGACGAACTGACGACAGTGACGACGTGTGTCACGGGGGAGGGGTGCGGTGAAAAGCGAGTACAAGTGGCTGAGAGAATCGGTGCCTAATCCTCATTAATCGATTCAGAATGATTTTAATTTTTTTTATATAAAATAAATAGCCTAATATTTGCTTTTGGAACTAAAGAGCCGCAGCTTCACATCCAAAGAGCCGCATGAGGCTCGTGAGCCACAGGTTGCCGACCCCTGGCCTAGATGCATCTTTTAACGTTCGGTAATGGAGTTGATAATTAATTTTAAAACCAGTTCTTTCACTGTAACATTTTTTTCAAAATCCATTTTATCACAGTCTGTCTTTTAAGCTCATCTTTAATCTAGAAATTGTTCAAATTAATGGGTAATTTAATACTTGGGTCACCACTAGGTATTTGTCCTCATTTTTGGTGTCTGGACCGTAACGCTCATTAAATGGAAATAAATTAATATGCAAAAATTTTAGTAAGTGATACAAGTTACATAACCCTTCTTGTTAGAAAATATTACTACTGTACAAATTATTTTTACCATCTAAAATAAAACTTTTCACTTTTTTTGTTATGGTTCAGACAAATGCACAGTACCTCATAAATACGAGTAACAAAATTTATAATTAACTCTTGGTAGTAATAATAATACTTCATAAGACTAGTAATATACTGAACAACAACTTTTGGAGAGAAATAATCAGCTGATTCTCCTATTGTCAACAATAGGGATTAAATACGAACTGTTACTTTTCAAGAAATTGGTTGCTTTCGTTATGTTCAAATTTAACAACCAATAACAAAATGTTACTTGCAGATCATAAAAAATGAGTACTGACATTTAAAAACATAAGGGTCACTCCAAGTAAAGCTGGACATTCTATGTCATTTTCAAATATTTGTTATTTAAATTTAAATTTATGTAATTAGAGAGCCAAAGAGTTGTATTCAACTACCTATACAAAACAAAGATAATTGAATTGCACCTTTATTGACCTTCAGTGACGGTGACAGGAACATGGTTATAGAGGTCTGAACAAATTGATGTTTGCTTGCTAGCAAAAGAAGCTCAAATTTCGAGTGCATAGTTGAGAGTTGTGGGAAACAGATATATAGAACACCTTCTGAGGTTGGAAACACATTATTTTAAGGTAATCTATTATTTTTTTCTATTAATACTTTTGACTTAACCCTTGCTTCAACTGTGATCTTATTAATGTCCCGTCTGTTACTAAAATTAAACATTAAGTTATTTCTATTTTCAGATGTAATTACTTTTTGTTTTTGAAACTAATTATTTTCCTCTTAAAATGTTGGTTGATGACTTCAGAAATGCCTTTAAAATAGTAACACTGCATAACATTAATTAATTATTTTGGTAACAGACGGGACAGTTTTCAGGTAACAGATGGGACAAACAGTATTGGGACTGTCCATTGTTAGTATCAGGACACTTTGGTTGAAATTTAAACTTCATAATTTGAAGTACGGTGTGATATTTGACTTACAGAAAACAATTTTGCTGTATACATCTTGAACACCACTCTATTCCCAGTATCTTACTTGGGATTGATGGCAAAAATATACTGTTTATTGTTCATTTTTGTTTTATTAGTATACAGACGAGGAAATAAGGTTAAAAAATTTGAATGAATTATTGTAAAAGTTCCTCCTAATTTACTGCATGTATTCAAATTTTGCTTAAAGCAATTGAATCATACACTATTCAAGACTCAGTTGGTATATTTTGTTTTATGGATTTTTAATTTTAATACTTTGTAATACTAGTAATTGCAACTGCATGTGCGTTAGTATCCGGACAGTTAGTATCAGGACAAAATGTCTTTCAAATGGATGAACATATTACAGTCAAATTATAATTGTAACTAATGTC